>JASDQU010099752.1:669348-689004 GCA_032191745.1 Picea mariana
GGCTCCACAACCAACAAAAAAGAATCAGAAATTCAACAAGAACCTGGATCCCCTATTTCAAGGCATGAGTCTAAGTGTTTTGATGGAGTTTATACAAGGAGAATGGTAAATCAAAGAGAACAGTAGCTGCAAGGGCTCAAGTTGGAACCTGAAACAAAGTATCATGATGAACCTATAAAGAAGACCACTGATAAAAAATAGATTGAGATGGAAAAGGGAAAACTAGTTGCAGATTACCAAAGAAGGCATAAGACTAGGGAAACTAAAAAACTAAGGCTCAATTCCAAAGCCTTCTCTGAATAAGGATAATTTTATTGTTCTATATGATGATGTAGTGGAGAAGACCCCAAAGAAAATAAGGAGGACAAAGAAACAATTACTAGTGACAAAAATAATGAATTTTGAAGCCAAGATAAAGCAAGATCCAACCTATATCCCAGAGCCAGATGAGTTGTCAGGTACAAACATACAAGAAATCCAAATTCCAAAAAAATCTGCAGAAGAGGGGATTACTGTAGGTTCATCTTCAAAAGGAAAAACAACTATCAAAGAATTGAAACAAGAAAATATGGCACTCGAACTCTGGAATGCCAACCTACAGGAAAAGGTGCAGAACCTGAAAACAAAGAACATAAATCAACATGAATTGTCTAAGAAGGTGAGAAAGATGAATATCAAGATATATTGGAATAATGTGTTTCTCAAGTCTAAGTTGAAACAAGAGCAGACAAGAGGTCCCTCTTTTGCTCCATAGTGAAGGTTCAAAAGCTAGGTCAGCATACAATTTTAATTTTTTTTATCAAAAAGAGGAGTACCTGCATTTAAATGAATTGGAAATTCTAAATTTGTTTTCAAGGGAAATACACAGGTTGGTTACTTTGCAGCTAGAGGAAAAATACAAAGGTGCAACTTGTGCAATACTGGAGGAAGTTTTACTGATAGATTTTGGTAATATTTTTTCAACAAGGTGTTGAGGTAATTCGAGCAACTAAATTCCCATTTGAAACTATATGTATGATCATTTCTTTATGTAAGTTTGAAGACCCAACTCAAAAAATAATTGTAACAGTCCTACTTTATAGGAACTGAGTATCTATTGAGATCAAGACTAGTCAAAATGTCAAGTCATCTATCTAATGATTAAATTATTTAGATTCAGATGCAATGAATGTTATAGAATGTATTTCCTAGATGTTAGTCATAAATTAGGATCAAAACAAAGCTACATCTATATAATAGGATCTATTGAAACCATTTTTTGTGTATAAAAAGGAGGTATATTGACAGAACTTGAGAGGGTTGGGAAGTAGTGGTATTTTGGAAAACTATGTTTTTTATTGTAAAGACTAAGACTTATTTCATTTTGTAATAAATGGAAAAGGCTATCTCATGGTTAGACTTCTCTTCTTGTATTTTATTCTTTCTTTTCTTATTTTGATGCATATTTATTTTCTACGAAGCATTTGATATATCTTGTTTATGATTTAAGCCAGTGAAGATTTTGTCGATTACTTGTTCATAACCTGATTTGTGCTTAAGTACATGTTTCTTGTTCTTGAATGATATTTAGGATCAAGGATTTCCTATGTGAGTGAACATATTGGAAACTTATATATCTTTGTCTTTCATGTTATAAACTGTTATCTAATTCATCAGGTTGACTACCATTTACTAAGAAATTGTCATAGGAATTTGTTCTTGTTATCTGAGATTGATATTGTTATTTTACCCACAGCTTAACCTTCAAACCAATTTCAAAAACCCAAAATAAATCTTTATTTACAAAAACCATTCCAATAACTGAGGTGCCCTAGATTTCCCTTTAGCAGTCAAGTGCAAATTAAAGGACCAACATCTGTTGGCGTTGATGTTGGGGACAAAGGAATGAAAACATTTTCGCAAGGAGAATGGCATGTCTAGATCTTCTTATTGATGGTGAACAAGAAGTGTACATCAAATTGACTGTGATCTTTCACCTAGCGGCTCCATGGTTAAACAATACAGTGGTGATTCCACTGATCTAGGATGTCAGATACATGGATGGAAACCATTTTGGCTCAGAGGTATGAAATTTTTTTATTTTTAAAATGTATCAGGATTTCCAAATACTATGCCTGAAAGAGATGAATAGGAACATTGTCTGTCAAGGTTTAGCAGAGAGGATTGTGATGTTCATTTTGAGCACTTGTTGTACTTTCATGAATGTATGCGTCAACTGGGCATTGTTCATGAAGATGTTCAGTCATTCTCTAGAGGGAAGCACCCAAGTATGGTGCATATATTTTCCCTCTTTCACCATTTCTTCGTTAAATAAATTCCATGTTGCATTTCATGATCATTGTAAAAGGTTATATTCAACCGAGTCTCTATTTGAAAATTGTCGTGAAGATTTTGAATCATATGTTTAGAATTCTGTAGATGATGAGATGGAAGTAAATGTTAATGAACTACAATAAGACTCATTATCTGATGGATCCTTATCTAGTTTTGATTTCCAGCAAAATAATTTTCAGCATTATGCCCATAATTAAGCTAATAGTAGTCAGACTATAGATACTTTTGACATTATATCATAAGTTCCCAATAGTCATAGCTATGATGAATTTTCTAATCAAATATTTTATGAAGACATTCTCGTTTTCGATGATTATGAGGGAGATGAAGAACAATCCAAAAAAAATTACTCCTCATCAACTATTGTACAACAATTTCAGGAAGCCAGTAATTCCACATATGACATTCTTGAATCAAGATCTGAGGGAATAATTCAATAGAGGCAAGATTATATTAAGCCTGATGTTCCAACTCTTCAAACTGATGAAACTATGTCGCATTCCCTTGTTTCTTATAATAATATTGTTGTTGTTAAAGAGTTTTTACACAAAAAACACATCAACAGTTTTAAGGAAATCAAGTGGATTATGGTCTCACAAATACAACAGAAATTGCAAGGGAGCAGTTTGTATTTTTTCATTAGTTGGAATTTTGTCATATTATATGTGATCCAGTAGTCGTCTACATGGAGTCGGTGTTTCCAGAGGTTCAAAATTTTGTAGCATTTGTAATTAAATAAAATTGCAGCTATAAGTATGGGCTTCCCATTCATTTTTCACTACAAACATCTCAATTTTTTTACATTGTCTCATTTACCTGCAAGGAAGAAGACCATATTGTCAGTCAAATTCTTTCATGGATGCATTGGAATTTTTATGTGACCTGATCAAGGAACTGATTAGTTAGTTGTGTAGGAGTTGTGCATAAATAAGATTTCTTTTTTAGCATGTTGGTTTTAGTTTGAAGATCAATTTACAATATGAGAGTAGTGTCAATTTTTTAGTATGCAAGTATAAGGACTCCATAGCCCAATGGTGACACTAGTATACAATTTAGCTTCTTCAAATTTTGTATATCAGAATGTAGAACAGATGATTTGTAGTAAAACAGGGATCAAACCAGTTGGAAACAGAAAAATGGTGGATATTAAAAATTGGTAAAGTGAGAAAGGAAGGCATCGGTCTGCATAGATCTTAATGCTTTATCATAAAACATTACCCCCGTAAGGAGCCATTGTTAGTCCTTGAGCTTGTTCATGACTTGCCATTTTCGAAAAACCTTGTTTTACCATACTTTTCTTGTCTGAGACTCCCTATACCTATCTTTTATACTTTGTAGTGTGTTTTTTAAACTTGTATAAGCATATTTTTCATTTTTTCTTAGTAAGATTGATTTTAATTTTAGATATTTTGAGTGTCTATCATCAGATTTGGAGCCATTCATAGTTTTTCCAAAGTTTGAATTAAAGACAAAGGCGCTACAAGAATGGTGCCATTCTGGTAGCACCCAAATTATCATTGTCTTTGAATGTGTTTAAATCCTGAAAGATCTTTTGAGAAGTTAACCAAAATCATGGAGAAGATCAAGCACCATTAATTAATGTGATCAAATAATGATTTGGATTTGGGTGATGACTTAAAGAGATTGAGCTTGTACCTATTAGTTCTACATCAATTCAAAGGTTTCAAGCTATTATTTCAAACATGCAAAATTATGATTTAATTTGTAATATCTATATCATGGTCTAACAATATTTTGCAGATCAAGAAACCCCTCCATACCATTTGACTGTTCAAGAATTTCTAGAAATTTTATCAGATTGAAACCTTAGCATCTGCAGGTTGACATAAATCACATTTAGTGTGATGGCACCCAAGAAAAGTGGTCAAGTGCTTCGTTTGGAACCAGAGGATCTTGAATTGTTCAAAGCATATCACGATATTAAGAAAAGATTCATTGTTGCGGGTTGGTTTGAATTCTGCTACAATTTCCAGGAGCATCATAAAGCGATTTTGATGTTGTTTGCAAAAAAATCATAGATACATGGACAATTCTCGTCATTTTATGGGTATCAAATTTTGGGAATAGATTATGGCCAAACCATAAGGAATCATCTAAAACAGTTAAAAAACCACTTCAGGAATTGGACAATTTAACCTTTGCATGAGCGGCTTTCAAAATTTCACAACAATTTAGGAGAAGATTTGGTTTGTTCATAATGGAAGTTTCCATAAAACCATCATGGTCATTTTTAAAATGCCCAATCATCACCTAAAGATTCAAAAAGAAAAAGAAACACTTCAAAGGATTCTGCAAAACTGAAGGAAGTCTCCCCTATACACAAATCAACCAGATCATGTAAGAGGAAGCTTCAACTACAAAAATAAGCATAAATTCAACAAGAACCTGGATCCCCTGTTTCAGGGCATGAGTCTAAGTGTTTTGACAGAGTTTATACAAGGAGAATGGCAAATAAAAGAGCAGAGAAGTTGCAGGAAGTCAAGTTGTAACTTCAAAAAAAGTATCATGATGAACCTATAGAAAAGACCACTGATAAAAAATAGAGTAAGCTAGAAAGGGGAAAACTAGTTGTAAATTACCAAAGAAGGCCTAAGACTGGGGTAAATAACAAACTTAGGCTCAATTCCAAAGCCTTATTCAATCCTTCTCTGAAGAAGGACAATTTGATTGTTCTATATGATGGTGTAGTGGAGACGACCCCAAAGAAAATAAGGAGGACAAAGGAACAATTACTAGTGACGGAAACAGTGAATTCTGAAGCTAAGATAAAGCAAGATCCAACCTATATCCTAGACACAGATGAGTTGTCAGGTCCATACATATAATAAATCCAAATTCCAAAAAAATATGTAGAATAGGATATTACCGTAGGTTCATCTTCAAAAGGGCAAGACGCTATCAAAGCATTGGAACAAGAAAAGATGGCACTTGAACTCTAGAATGGAAACCTATAGGAAAAGGTGTAGAAGAGGAAAACAAGGAACATAAATCAACATGAACTATCTAAGAAGGTGAGAAACATGAATATCAAGATATATTGGAATAATGTATTTCTCAAGACTAAGTTGAAACAAGAGCAGAACAAAGGTCCCTCTTCTACTCCACAGTGAAGGTTCAAAAGCTAGGTCAACATACAATTTTGGATTTTTTTGTCAACAAGAGGAGCACCTGCTTTTAAATGAAATGGAAATTCTAAAGTTGTTTTCAAGGGAAATACACAGGTTATTTACTTTGCAGCTAGATGAAGAATATAAAGGTGCAACTTGTGCAATACAGGAGGAATTTTTATTGGCAGATTTTGGTAATCTTTTTTCAGCAAGGTGTTGTTCGCAGCCACANTTTCAAGGGAAATACACAGGTTATTTACTTTGCAGCTAGATGAAGAATATAAAGGTGCAACTTATGCAATACAGGAGGAATTTTTACTGGCAGATTTTGGTAATCTTTTTTCAGCAAGGTGTTGTTGGCAACCACACATGATTGTTGATATTTAACACGATCGAAAGACATCACATTTTTCTGTAGCTTCCATCACCTCGAAACTATAAACACATTTTTGAGTTTCAAAATGATTGATGGGTTAAACCCTACCTTATTAATTTTTACTGTTTCAATTTTTTATTGTTTTATTTTAATTCATGACTGTAAGCATGAATTAAACATAAAACTTGGCTTTTTTTAATAATTTTATGCCTTAGAAATATATTTTAACAATCCATCCATGTGTAATTGAAATTTAAATCTTATTAAATGGTTGATTGATCCATTTTTCGATTTTTTGGTTTTAATATGGTTTTTGTATGGTTTGATAGTTCATTATCGAATTGTCTTGGTACATGAAAAACTTTGGTTTATTATTTGGTATTCTTTCATGAGTTTAATTGTCACATCAACATTCATGCAAATGAGCATAGACCTGTTGTAGTCGATTCCTCACCTTACCTTGTTGGCTCGAAACATTAATGAAGTTATTCATTGTTTTCATAGGGTTTTGTACTCTGTAGCTTCGACACTCATTGCGATATATGGTAAGGGATACAATGAATCCTCTGGTGTTCATCCTCACTATATGAGTTATGATAACTCACAGGCTCTGTTATTTTCATATTTCCACTCTTTGTTCAGACCTACTTCTGTTGCTCGCCCGATTGGAACCTAAAACTATTCCAAGTAATCTCTGTTGCATTCTGGTTACAATGGTCATGGCACCCATCATTCGCATAGAGCCGAATGGATGCCAGGATTCACTTTCCCATGATGATGCGATTGAGGACCTAAAGAGTCATGGCTGGGATATATTCCTCAATAAATTTGAGGGTTATAATCTTTAGGTGGCATAAGCCTTCACACAAACCTTTGATGGTTTCAAAGCTAAAATTGGGGACATACAATTATAATTGACTGAGGAATTCATGATCAAAGCAATAAGGCTTCCATCAAAGGGCGAGAGGTGGTTCAAAAATGCCCGAATAGAATAAGTCTCGTGGAGTATATTTATGACATCTTTTAAAACCACTTGTTGCATCAAAGGTATTCATATCGCTCTGTTAAAACCTAGATGGCATAGTTTGTTGTTAATTCTGAAACAATTCATTACATGTGAGGGTTGATACAGAATGGTCTTTCTCTACCATATCTGTTTGCTCATGAATTTCATAGGTTTTGATTTGGATATGCCATTTTACTTATTGATGAGTCTCTATAAGATTGTCAATTCGAGCTTGTTCCACCATGGATTGGTTAAAATCTTGTTTATACATCATCTGTCGACCATAGGTGACAGTTGGGAGATATTTTTGATGAGGAATGGTTTCTCCCAGGATGATCTTATAGCCAACCCTCTCTTAATTCCAAACCCTAATGCGCATGAGCCAGTGGTTAAAATCTAGTTCGTAAATTCAATTGACGAACCAGAGTTTGTTGATAAAACCCCTCTAGATAAAGAATTATTCCATAGATCTCCTGAACAGGTGATTGCTGAATTGGAGGGAAATGATCCTCATATGCCTATGAACAATGCTAGTGTTGAGACTGATGTTAAGAAACATTGTAAAGGAAGGAAACAAAAATGCACAGAGTTGGGTTTCAAGAACAAGAAAGTGGGTCGCCTAATCTCTAGGAAACTAAGGAACCAAAATGATACTCATTTGAGCTCTATCGATCCGATCAATATTGACGAGGGTTCGGATCCAGAGATAGAGGATTTTCTAGTTCGAGAAGATCCAAAAATTCAAGTTTCCACGAGGGAGGTTATAATTCATATCGAACCTCATGATTTCATGACAAATTTACCACCTTGCCTTAAAGGTAAAGAAGGATTTTCCGGTATTAGGCAAGATCTGAAGCAAACTGTGGGTAAGAATAAAGCACCCTTGGTTAATTGTGTCCTTCATCGACCTTCCATCTCCCCTGTACACTGTGATGGTTGTTTCGAGTGGGTTGAGCTTTACTATACCAAAATTCCTCTCTTATAGGCCTGAATTAAAACTCTGACTGCTTAGAATGATTTGTTGAAGAAAGAAAACCTTGATCTCAAAGCACATGTAGAGAGGGAGACTAAACGTATTAAGAGATATGGAAACATAGTCATTAAGAATGCAACCAGTGTCAAGGAAATAATAAACTTTGAGCTATCTGACCCTTCTTTAGTTAACTTTCAGTGGTAAAAAAAAATATTTTCTTTTCATTTTATTTATGTTATTTGATTCGAAATAAGTAGATTTGAAGTTTGATTTCATTTACTAAAATTAATACTGGCTACAGAATCTTTGATTCTGTAGCCAAGTATCTTGTAATAAAAAATTAGTTATTAGTAATTGTTTTTCTAATTTATCAAATTGGTTTTGCTTTTCTCAAGAAATGAGAGATTTTGCTGCTGATTATTTGAAGGAAATATTTTCAATCATACACCTAAATAATTAATATTTTTTCTTTATTTATGTCTTATAAAAACTTTGATTTAATTTTTTAGTAAACCAACTCTGTTATGAGTGGTTTCCAATCCACTATTTTTGTAATATTACTTGATTTTGCGAGATTCAATTATCCTGTGAGATATGAGTATTTGGATCCCAGGTTACTTTAAACAATGCTCACTTTGTTGGTGAAGAACATCTTTGCTTGAAACAGATTATGGACATGTAATTCTCATAACTGAATGGACAAGTAGTTCACATTTCGGCTTTAGACCAACGTGACATTGTTCCATTTATGTTTTGCCTCTTATATTATGGGATATTAATATGTTACACAGCTTTAGCCTCAATAGCATATAATATTTCATTTTGTTTAGCGCTTTAAAGTTTGTCTATAATTTTTTGTTTTATATACTATATATGTGATCGTTACTTCACTTTAATATCAATGATTTATACTTGATGTTGAGTTGGTATATCATATGGATTCTTCACATTAAATTTTCTTTTACTGTAAACATTCATCATTACAAGGTCACTATATCTATATGTTTATTCTTTTGTTCTTATATCCTTGCTCCCAAAAACACTTTGAGTTTACTCAGGAGATGTTAGCATAAGCCTGTTTCAGATTTCTCTCACGGGTAAAACAACTAGAAGTTTGGATTGCACAGGGACATAGACATATTAAAAGGCTAATCTCAGGTTAGTTTTGTTCGCATTTAATTTTTGTTATTAGTTTATTTGTTAATGAAATGAGGCAGTTTAAATTGGTTATGGCCCGTATTATGTTCTTGTTTCAGACTATATTTTATTAGTATCTTTAGAATTCTTAGTTTTTAGATTATTAAACAAAAATATAAAAATATGTGCTTTCTTTATCTACCTCATCATCAATTGAAAAAACATTTATTTCGCAAGACATCTATCAAAACTTGCAATTTGTAAATACCTTGTTCATATTTATGTTTTTGTTTTAACACCTGTCAATAATTAAATCCATGTACATAGTATCGTAGTTATAACTTTAGAATAGTTTATTTATTTTCTTTGTTTTAGGAACCTAGTTGGCTAACGGATTCATTAAACATGTTAGGATAGATCACACCAAATGGATTGGTTTAATTAGACAACCTCGGACCGGGTTTATCCTTCTATTTGATGGTGTGTCACTTACACCCATCAACAACTGGCGCTAGAAGGAGGGCCCGAATTAAATTGATGGCACATGGAGGTTGCAAGACTCCTTCCCCACACACACGCTCCCCTATCGTAACGTGTGTTCTCTCTGACAACAACGTTACACTTGAAGCAACAACTACCTCAAACGATAACCTTGAGATTCCCATTGAACCAGTGACACCATTTCCTCAAGGGGTCGATGTCCAAGAAATTGTTCGTCAGTCACTCATAAGAATGCATAGTGACTTAGCCTGTATCAAACAACCTAGTAGGCCACTTAATCAAACCCCTAGATTTCTCGGATATCCGAGAACAACTACAAGGCACTAGTCTACTCCAAAATCCTTTAGGTGATAATACCACCAATCTTATCGAAACACCTACCCTTGGAGCTGGAGGATCCGGTATCCCACCTTACCCACCTGGTTCATGTCCATCCTCTTCAAGAGGAGAATCTTCAGACGAAGTCAGTTCTTCATCGGAACCATCTTAGCCTTCTACACCACCAACTCCCATTGCAAATCAAAACAATCCTGCCAGACCTTGGCTCGATCAAGATGTCGTGGATGTACCCAGACCCCAGCACCCATTACTGAAACATCCGGAGAAATGGCTACCCAAATTTGATCCAGACTCAAAGCAGTCTGCTAAGGATCATATCAAAAAAAAATTGTTGGCCATTAGACTCCGAAGTGTTGAACACGAGGATGTAGTATGCATATTATTCCCTTATACTTTTGAGGTAAATTCCTCCACATGGTATTTCGCTCAACAGCCCCAAACCATTGTCTCTTGGGACAAATTTGAAACTTGTTTCTTGGAAAAATTCAGAGATGATAAATCTCTGGAAGTCTTGATTATGGAAATTTCCAGCTTAAAGATGAATCCTAAGGAAAAAGTGAAATATTTTAACCAAGGATTCCTTAATTTAAAGAATAATATCCCTATAGATTCAATGCCCGTTGAAAATTTAATCGTTGCATATTATGCTAAAGCCTTGCACAATAATATAGCCATATGGGTCAAAAGGTCTAAAAAGAACACGTTGCTTGAAGCCTTTGAGGCAAGCCAAATTGAAAAGGATATTTTGAGACTGAAAGATAATCTTAGTAGTGAAGTTGTGATGCAGGAGCATCGCCAACTCATCAAGGAGCATCACCCATGACAAGCGAGCCAGCATGGGAAGCAATGAGCAGCTGGACAAGCCAGCCGAAACTTTTTTGAATTCTCATTTAAGATGATGCGCCAATGTATAAATGATGCATTTATGGGAAGCGCCTTTTGTATATTGTATCAGACCTCGAGCCATATGCTCTTGTCTGAAGTAGATAGGAGGCATTTAATCTAGTTAATGCAGGTAGGTAGGATTTATTTCTAGATTAGACAGTTTTAGATGGAAGGAGGGAAAACAGATATAGACACCCTCATTGTATCATTGTAACATTAGTATGATCAAACAGAGCAAGCAGAGGATAGTTCTTGAAGAACACCCATGTACAGGCATTTGAATTAATAGAAAGAGTCTTTGATTCAAACACATGGTTTGTGTTGTTCTCTCTGTGTATTGTTGATATGCTCAGGAATGTTTGTTTTTTGGTTATGCATTTGCTTTGTATATGCT
This sequence comes from Picea mariana, assembly GCA_032191745.1. Lineage (NCBI taxonomy): Eukaryota > Viridiplantae > Streptophyta > Pinopsida > Pinales > Pinaceae > Picea > Picea mariana. The sequence continues at coordinate 680,422 of JASDQU010099752.1, forward strand.
GTGCATGTGATTTCATGGTTCAACTGAAGTCTGAAAGGGAGATGGAATGAGTTTCAATTGTTTCTCTATCTGAGCCAGGAGATTCCTGCAAAGTGTGCAGTCGAATTCATCCACAAGGAGTGCATTGATGAAGGATCAGTAGTTTAACCTTTGTCCTCATTCACCCAGAAGTGGACATGAGTTGTTGAAGCCGTGCAAGGAGTGCGCAGGCTGAAGGCAAAGTCTCAGTTGTTAATCTGAGAAAAGAAGATCAAAGACTGGTGCTGCAAGAGTTGCGCAGAGTCGGAAGGATTCAACACTTGAGAAGTTGTTGAACGTGAGTGCGAAGTGTGCGCACAAATCCATCTGAAAGAATCAGAGTGGATAAGCTCAGGAGGAATAACACTTTCGTGTTATCGTGAAATAGAGCCCAGAAGGTTTGTTCCGCAAATCATTCGAGTAAAGAGTTGCAAGCGCAGGCTAGGAGAGCAAGTTCTGAGAAGGGAGCTTTAGTCTTCTAAAGGAATCCTCGAGTAGGAGGAATCGATGGTAAGGATTCGCAGAGGAAGATTGTGAAATCCCGTCAGTCGTCAGATCGCAGGAAAGTTGCGTAGGTTTTAAGTCTGAAGGAGCAGAGGAAGATCCCGGAGATTCAGAGTTTGGGATATCGGGGTTTCCGTGGTCGTGAAACTCTTGAAGAACGAAATCGTGATCCGCGATTTCTCGAAGGATCTCAATCGTTGAGTTCAGCAGGGACACGTGGCAAGAGATCCCAAGGATCGTGAATTGGAGAATCGGGATTCCAGAGACAGGAGCCTTGTATGTTGACATCGCGATTTGTGATTTCCTGACACGGTCGAAGCCGTTGATCTATGGGACGCGTGTCCAAGGATCAGGAAGAGTCGGAGTTCGGAGATTCGGGATTCTCGGAGACGAGAGACTCACAGCCGGAGGAATCACGAAATCCCTAAACGCGACGGTCCAATAGTCAAAGCAACCAAGTGGAGGACAGGTGTCACCCCACATCGGAGATCGGGACTTGGAAGGGTCTACGAAATTGTGCAACAGGAATCGCGAATTCCCGAAGCGCGATTTCCCGATTTCCACGGGAGTGTGGGCCACAGGCGTCAGAGCAGAGAACAGGTGGCATTGGAGATCGGAGGATCGGTGATCCTGAGGATGCAAGTGCTAGATCTCTCAGTTTCGCGAAGTCTGAATTCTCGATAGGGGAAAAGGACAGTGGCCTTGTGGAGTGACGGGTGGGTCATATGTGAAAAAGGTTAGTCGGAGGTAGCTAAGGTGCGCGGAGGTACTATCGGAGATCGGAAGTCAGGGGTTCACAGGAGTAGTGATTCACAACCTTGTAAAGGCCGATTTCTCGACGGGGTAATTCCCGATAAGAAGCCAGGAGTAAGTGGGTGAGTATTATATCGGGGTTCGGGGATTGTGAGACCCGAGTGTAGGACTCGCGATCACGCGAGGTCCGATTTCCTGATAAGGCAGTAGGGAGATCGTAAAGAACATCCTGTGGGTGTAGAAGAGTCCCGATAAGAGATTTGAAGAAGCAATTTAGCTCTTCGGGCCTAGGGAAAAGAAGGTCCTGGTGTAAGCGGACATGCCCTGGGTGGCGGTCTGCGTCAAGTGTGGTATCAAAGCAAGAATATTGTCTTTATATTTCAGGCAATAGGAGTGAAGAAGAGAAGAAGCACTTTGATACACGTCAGTGTGGCATCAGAGAATAAGGGAAGATTTCACCATGCCGCCGAGGAGAGAAAGACAATCACCTAATCCAGAGGATAGGGGAAACCAGAGAGGCAGAGGGAAACAAGCACAAGTGCCAGAGATGGAAAGGTAGATACGTGATCTCCGAGCGAGATTAGAAGATATGGAAGTAGCGTAGAGACGCACAGCCAGTGCTGGAGATATAAGTGACTCCGAAGGCGAAGTTGAAGTTGAACAACAAGGAGAAGTTGCAGCCGAAGATGCAGCCAATGAGCGGTTAATTAAAGCTATCGCCCGGATGAGTTCAAAAACAAAGATGGACATTCCAACTTATGAAGGTAGTCTGGATGCAGCAGAGCTTCTGGATTGGATTAGAGCTCTTGACACCTACTTCGATTACGAGGATATCGAAGAGGATAAAAAGGTTAGGCATGCTGTCACAAAATTGAAGGGACATGTAGCATTATGGTGGGACGAGCTTCAAGTAGATAGACGTTCCAAAGGCAAGCAAAAGATCAAAAGCTAGGATCGAATGATTGTGAAGATGAAGGCAAAGTTCATCCCAAGGGATTATCAAATCACGTTGTTCAGGAGGATGTAGAACCTGAGACAGAAGTTGATGACAGTGAAGGAGTACACTGAGGAATTCTACAAGCTCAATATCAGAGCAGGTCATCAGGAGAGCGATGATGAAAATTTTTCCAGATATATGAATGGCTTGAGATATGATATCCAGGATGAAACGAGTATGACAACCATCATAACGGTGGAGGATGCATATCAGATGGCGTTGAAGGTAGAAGAAAAGCTAAGCGGTAAGCCAGCACAGTGAGGCAGAGGTAGGAGCCAATCAAAAGGTAAGTCAGTTGCTCAGGATAGGTTCCAGAAACCTAAGGATGACTGGAAGAAACCTCAGACTAGAACAGAAAGAGGTGGAAGTTCACAGTGAGGCCAGCACGCTGAACAGCGAAGGCAACAGCCAGAACAGAGCGGAGGATATGCTGATAATAACACATTTCCTCGTACCAGAGATAGAGGAAGAGGCAGAGGTGGAGTCATCACATGCTTCACATGTGGAAAGGATGGACACAAGGCAGTTGACTGTCCAGATAGGAAAAAGGATGGAGGAGAAGCTCACATCGCCGAGGCACAGAGGCGAGATGCTGAGGTAGAAGACGCAGTAGACGGAAGGTCGCTAATGATGCGTAAGGTTCTCTTAACACCTGAGAAGGAGGTGGAGGACACAGCTCAAAGGAACAAACTTTTCAAAACTGCATGCAAGACCAAATACAGGAAGTGCAAAGTTATCGTGGATAGCGGTAGCACAGTTAATCTCATTTCAACCGAGATGGTGGAGAAACTAGAGTTGGAGACAACTGATAATTCGAGTCCATACAGAGTCTCATGGCTACAGAAGGGACATCAGGTAAATGTCACTAAACAGTGCTTAGTGGACATCAAGATAGGAGGATATAATGATAAAATACTCTGTGATGTTTTTCCTATGGATGTATGTCATTTATTGCTAGGCAGACCATGGCAGTATGACAGGAATGTAATTCATGATGGGAAAATGAATACGTATACTTTGGAGAAGAATGGGAGAACACATATGTTACTTCCAATTAAAGAAAAAGAGGTAAAACCAGAACAGAGAAATACTGTACTTCTCATGAGTGGGAAGGAACTTCTGGCGGAAGTAAAGAAGAAAGAAGATCCACAATTCTTTGTGGTCAGGAAACCAAGGGTTGTTTTGACCAGCACAAGAGTGGATGATTTGCCGGAAGAAATTCAGGAACTGCTGGAAGAGTTCACTGACATTGTGGTAGATGAATTACCTCATTCGTTGCCACCGATGAGGAGTGTGAGTCATCATATAGATCTCATACCATGAGTCATTTTTCCAAACAAAGCTGCGTACAGGTTGACGCCGCAGGAGAACGAAGAAGTTAAAAGGCAGGTACAGGAATTGTTAGATAAAGGACTGATCAGGGAAAGTTTAAGTCCGTGTGCCATTCCAACGGTACTGAGTCCAAAGAAAGATGGAGGTTGGAGAATGTGTACAGATTCCAGAGCCATTAACAAAATAACCATCAGGTACAGGTTTCCATTGCCACGGATGGATGACTTGATGGACTGTTTAAGTGGAGCCAATTTTTTTTCAAAGGTTGATTTGAAAAGCGGATACCATCAGATTCGCATGAGGGAAGGCGATGAGTGGAAGACAGCCTTCAAGACCAACGAAGGGTTGTATGAATGGCTAGTCATGTCGTTTGGCTTGACGAATGAACCTAGTACTTTCATGAGGTTAATGAACGAAGTTCTGAAGGAATTCATTGGTAAGTTTGTCATTGTTTATCTAGATGACATATTGATTTTCAGCAAAACAAAGGAAGAGCATCTGAAGCATTTAGCTGCAGTAATGAGGAAGCTACAACAAGAGAAGTTGTTTATCAACATGAGGAAATCTTCATTTATGAAGAAATAACTCATTTACTTGGGGTTTGTCATATCGGAAATTTAATTGAAGATGGATCCAAGTAAAGTGGAGGTAATAAAGAATTGGCCATCACCGAGAAATGTTTTTGAGGTGAGAAGTTTTCATGGACTAGCTAGTTTCTACCGAAAGTTCATCAGGAATTTCAATGGGATTAGCGCAGCAATGATGGATATTGTCAAGAAAAGACATAAATATTTTCATTGGAATGAAGAGGCAGAGAAGAGCTTCAATCTGTTGAAGCGAAGGATCACAGAACAGTCGGTTTTGGTGTTGCCGGATTTTATGAAAGTGTTCCAGGTAAAATGTGATGCAAGTGGCTTTGCCATAGGAGCGGTCTTGAGCCAGGAGGACAGACCAATTGCATATTTCAGCGAGAAGATGGATGAGGAAAAATTAAAGTACTCCACATATGATAAAGAATTTTATGCTATCATACAGGTGCTGAAGAAGTGGAGGCATTATTTGATTCCGAAATAATTTGTTCTGTATAGTGATAATCATGCATTGCAGTTTGTGATTCAACAGGAGAAGTTGAATCAGAAACATGCTAAATGGGTAGAGTATATGCATAATTTTACATTTGTAATTAAACACATTTTAGGTACTGCTAACAAAGTGGCTGATGCTTTGAGCAGGAAGTGTTTGTTGCTGCAGGAGTTCCGAGTCAAAACATTGGGTTTTGAAAATCTGAAGGACATGTATGCAAGTGATGTAGATTTTGCAGAGGCATATGAGGCAGCTGAGAATCCAGTTCTCAGAGATAGAAGCCCATGGATAGATTACATGATCCAAAATGGAATGTTGTTCAGAGGCAACCAGCTGTGTATTCCGAATTTCTCCATGAGGGAGAATCTGTTAAAAGAAAAGCACAGTGGAGGATTGGCAGGGCATTTTGGCCACGATAAGACATTTGAAAAGCTGAGCGAAGCAAATTTTGGCTAGGGATGCGGTCGGAAGTCAAGAAGTTTGTTGACAGGTGTAGAATTTGCCAACATTCGAAGGGCAGAAAACAAAATGAGGGGTACTATCAATCATTACCCATACCCGAGAGGCCGTGGGATGAAATCAGCATGGATTTTGTACTAGGATTACTGAGGACACAAAGAGGACATGATTCGATCTTTGTGGTGGTTGACAGGTTTTCTAAAATGGCACATTTTATTCCATGCCAGAAGACCAGTGATGCGACTCATATCGCAAATTTGTTCTTCAAGGAGATCGTTAGACTTCATGGTTTACCCAGAAGCATAGTATCGAACAGGGATACAAAATTCATTGGACATTTTTGGAGGACACTCTGGAAGAAGATGGGGACTAACTTGATGTTTAGTTCTGCCTATCATCCTTAGACAGATGGGCAAACAGAGGTGGTAAATAGAAGTCTGGGAGATTTGCTAAGAAGCTTGGTGACAGAGCACCATAGCAGTTGGGACAATGTGTTGCCACAGGCAGAGTTTGCATACAACGACTCAGTGAACAGGAGCATAGGAAAAATTCCATTTGAAATTGTATATGGCAGGCAACCAAGAGGAATATCTGAACTGAGGGATTCAGAGCAGATAATGACCAAGAGCGCAAGCACTGAAGAATTCGCAGAGGCGATGGAAGAACTTCACAGTAGGGTGAAGAAGAGATTGCTGGAATCAAACCAGGAATATAAGCGCAGAGCAGATCAACATCGGAGACAACTTTAGTTAGAAGTTGGTGATCTAGTTTTAGCACATTTGAGGAAGGAAAGGTTCCCGAGAGGAACATACAACAAGCTAAAAATGAAGAAAATTGGGCCATGCAGAGTCCTAAAGAAATTAGGAGAAAATGCTTATGAGATTGAGTTACCGGATGAGATCGGAATATCTCCGAAATTCAATGTCTCAGACCTATATCCATATAAGGCTAAGGAAGCAGTAGCTGGAAATGATGAACAGCCAGAAATCCAGTGGCAGAAGCAGATGCCGATTGCAGAAAAGCCATAGATGGAGCATATACTTGATAAGAGGGTGAGTAAAAAGACCAGGCGGAAGCTATACTTCGAGTATCTGGTCAAATGGAAGGGCCATCCAATGGAAGATGCCAGCTGGGAAAGCGAAGTAGAGATTCAAAAGCATGGACAGACCGTGCAGGAGCTCATGGCCAGGAGCCCATGAAAGTTTTCAAGCCGAGGAGTATGATGCAGGAGCATCGCCAACTCATCAAGGAGCATCGCCCATGACAAGCGAGCCAGCATGGGAAGCAATGAGCAGCTGGACAAGCCAGCCGAAACTTTTTTGAATTCTCATTTAAGATGATGCACCAATGTATAAATGATGCATTTATGGGAAGCGCCTTTTGTATATTGTATCAGACCTTAAGCCATACGCTCTTGTCTGAAGTAGATAGGAGGCATTTAATCTAGTTAATGCAGGTAGGTAGGATTTATTTCTAGATTAGATAGTTTTAGATGGAAGGAGGGAAAACGGATATAGACACCCTCATTGTATCATTGTAACATTAGTATGAGCAAGCAGAGAAAGCAGAGGATAGTGCTTGAAGAACACCCATGTACAGGCATTTGAATTAATAGAAAGAGTCTTTGATTCAAACACATGGTTTGTGTTTTTCTCTCTGTGTATTGTTGATATGCTCAAGAATGTTTGTTTTCTGGTTATGCATTTGCTTTGTATATGCTGTGCATGTGATTTCATGGTTCAACTGAAGTCTGAAAGGGAGATGGAATGAGTTTCAATTGTTTCTCTATCTATGCCAGGAGATTTCTGCAAAGTGTGCAGTCGAATTCATCCGCAAGGAGTGCGTTGATGAAGGCTCAGTAGTTTAACCTTTGTCCTCATTCACCCAGAAGTGGACATGAGTTGTTGAAGCCGTGCAAGGAGTGCGCAGGCTGAAGGCGAAGTCTCAGTTGTTAATATGAGAAAAGCAGATCAAAGACTGTTGTTGCAAGAGTTGCGCAAAGTCGGAAGGATTCAACACTTGAGAAGTTGTTGAACGTGAGTGCGAAGTGTGCGCACAAATCCATCTGAAAGAATCAGAGTGGATAATCTCAGGAGGAATAGAACTTTTTTGTTATCGTGAAATAGAGCCCAGAAGGTTTTTGCCACGAATCGTTCGAGTAAAGAGTTGTAAGCGCAAGCTAGGAGAGAAAGTTTTGAGAAGGGAGCTTTAGTCTTCTAAAGGAATCCTCGAGTAGGAGGAATCGACGGTCAGGATTCGCAGAGGAAGATTGCAAAATCCCGTCAGCCGTCAGATCGCAGGAAAGTTGCGCAGGGTTTAAGTCTAAAGGAGCAGAGGAAGATCCCGGAGATTCAGAGTTCGGGATATCGGGGTTTTTGTGGTCGTGAAACTCTTGAAGAAAGAAATCGCGATCCACGATTTCCTGAAGGATCTGAACCGTTGAGTTCAGCAGGGACACATGGCAAGAGATCCCAAGGATCGTGAATCGGAGAATCGGGATTCCGAAGACAGGAGCCTTGTATGTTGACATCGCGATTTGCGATTTCCCGACACGGTCGAAGCCGTTGATCTGCGGGACTCGTGTCTAAGGATCAGGAAGAGTCAGAGTTCGGAGATTCGGGATTCTCGGAGACGAGAGACTCACATCCAGAGGAATCGTGAAATCCTGAAACGCGACGGTCCAATAGTCAAAGCAACCAAGTGGAGGACAGGTGTCACCCCACATCGGAGATCGGGACTTGGAAGGGTCTGCGAAATTGTGCAACAGGAATCGTGAATTCCTGAAGTGTGATTTCCCGATTTCCACGGGAGTGTGGGCCACAGGCATCAGAGCAGAGAATAGGTGGCATCGAAGATCATAGGATCGGCGATCCTGAGGATGCGAGTGCTAGACCTCTCAGTTTCGTGAAGTCTGAATTCTCGATAGGGGAAAAGAACAGTGGCCTTGTGGAGTGACGGGTCATATTTGAAAAAGGTTAGTCGGAGGGAGCTAAGGTGTGCGGAGGTACTATCGGAGATCGGAAGTCGGGGGTTCACGGGAGTAGTGATTCACAACCTTGTAAAGGCCGATTTCCCGACAGGGTGATTCCCGATAAGAAGCCAGGAGTACGTGGGTGAGTATTATATCGGGGTTCGGGGATTGTGAGACCCGAGTGCAGGACTCGCGATCACGCGAGGTCCGATTTCCCGATAAGGCAGCAAGGAGATCGTAAAGAACATCCTGTGGGTGTAGAAGAGTCCCAATAAGGGATTTAAAGAAGCGATTTATGTTAGAAAAACAGGACCGCGGAGCAATAAAATAAAACAAATGCAGAAACAAAACACAGAAGACACACAATACAAGAGAGACACAGATTTACGTGGTTCACCCAGTGTGGGCTACGTCCACCAGAGAAATTGCCAGGTCCTTCCTTTATTATTATCCAGCAAAATGAAGG
>JASDQU010099752.1:691392-702179 GCA_032191745.1 Picea mariana
ATTGACCTACTAACCCTCAGTAGTTGTAGCACAACAAGTAGACTTGTACATATTGTAAATAATAAGAGTTCAAAGAAGAAAAAGGAAGATAAAAGTAGAAAAATAAAGAAAAATCCAAAAATAAGTAGTTAGAGGAACAATTGATAGACAAATAGTTGAAAATGACAGCGTGCAACAGAAATAAAATTGGTGCGACATAATTCATAAGACTACACGCAGGAAAATTAAACACTGCGTGGCGATATAGAGAATGACTGGAAAATAAAGGGCACATCAAAGCATTAATGATAGAGTCTATATAAAGGGAAAAGTCAGGAAATGAAAAACACTTTTTATTTTTGAGCATCCAAACGAGAGAGCAAGCAGCGTGCGAGAAAGTTTGAGATTGTGAAGAACCCAACCGAGATCTACAGTCATTTTTTTCTGAAGACAAGAAGATAGCACCTCCTAAAGTTGGTGGTATTTGATAATTCATAAGCGTGACCTGATAGATAGGGAAGAAAAAGGAAAGAATAACAGAACCAATAAATATCATGGAGGTGGAAGATGCTACAACGTCGAAGATTGAATCCCTTAGTCCAACAATGGTATAAGAAGAAAAAAATACGGAGAAGAAACGTAAGTGGATCAGAGCGAAGGACAATCAGAAAACCATAACGACAGGGAAAGCCTTAATTCATAAAACTATGTAGGAGTGGAGGAGATGAAAAAACAAAGTGAGAGGACCCATGAAGAAGAAGTCTTGGTCGAAGAAATCACAGGCCGGCAAGAAACAGAGGGAGAAGAAGAAGAAGAGACCTAGGAAGAGCTGCATAATAAAACCCAGCTATAGGCCAAAAGAGGAAAATAGCAGGAGCTCCAAGCAAACAAACCCCAATGAAGATCATTCTACCTCATATCCCAGACGCCATAGTTGCAGTTGAAGACATGATAGGAAAAGTAGAAAAAATGAAGTATGCGGATCATGATGTAATGGAAACAACAAAGTTTCATAACCTTGCACAAGAAATATATTTAGAAAACAAGGAGGAGGCAAGACCCTTAGGAAAACTAATTTTGAAGCCCGCACAGTGGATCATAGGAGTATATAGTTCAGGTATTATGAACTTGCTTGAGATATCACATTTATAGCGTTGTAAGAATGTGGGCCACTGTGTGAAACAACTGTTGGAGAGGGTACATGGAGGTATCACGTGGATGGATAGGACGATCCATATATATGTAGACCTCATAGAAAAAATCAGAGGGTTTTGTTGGCAGCCAACAATAATTTTGATTTTCANAGACATGATAGGAAAAGTAGAAAAAATGAAGTATGCGGATCATGATGTAATGGAAACAACAAAGTTTCATAACCTTGCACAAGAAATATATTTAGAAAACAAGGAGGAGGCAAGACCCTTAGGAAAACTAATTTCGGAGCCCGCACAGTGGATCATAGGAGTATACAGTTCAAGTATTATGAACTTGCTTGAGATATCACATTTATAGCATTGTAAGAATGTGGGCCACTGTGTGAAACAACTGTTGGAGAGGGTACATGGAGGTATCACGTGGATGGATAGGACGATCCATATATATGTAGACCTCATAGAAAAAATCAGAGGGTTTTGTTGGCAGCCAACAATAATTTTGATTTTCAATCAAAGTCCCCTCAAAATATCATACCTTTCTGTAGCTTCCATCACCTTCTACTTGTAAATGTTTTTGTTTCTGAGTTTTGAGGCAATGATCAGGTTGAGTTTACCTTATTGAGTTTTTTCCGTTTGCATTTTCGTTTGATTTATTTTTAATTCATGACTGTAAGCATTAATTTAAACATAAAACTTGGCTTGGTTTCATAATCTTTTACCTTAGAAATATCGTTTTAAAAGTCACCCATATATGATTAAAATTCAAATCTTATGAAATGGTTGATCAATCCACTATAAAATTTTTTGGTTTATTATGGTTATTATGAATTCAATGGTTCTATAGTTCATTGTTGAAACTTTTTGATGCATAAGAACCTTGGTTAACTGTTGATATTTTTCTCATGAGCTCAATTGTCATATCAGCATTCATGCAAATTAGTACAAGCATGTTGTACTTGCATTTTCGTTTCACCTTGTTGGCCCGAAACATTAACGAGACTATTCATTATGCGCATAGGGTTTTGTACTCTATAGGTTTTGGCACTCATCGTGAGAGATGGCTTGAATTTTCATGAACCCTCAGGTTTTCGTTCTCCCTAACTCTCTTGTCTGAATTATGATAAACCCCAGACTCTGCTATTTTCATGCCATTACTTTCCACTCAGACTTATCTTTGTTGCTTGTCCGTTGGTAACCTATACCTAGCCCCGGCGATTTATGTTGTATCCTTATCACAGTGGTCATGGCACCCATCGTTCATATCGAGCTGAAAGGATGCCAAGCTTTGCTATCTGACGATGACACTATTGATGACTTGAAGGCTCATGGGTGGGATGTGTTCCTCAAAATGTTCAAAGGCTACAACCTCTCGGTTGCTAAAGCATTTTCACAAACTTTCGACAATTTTAGGGCCAAGATTAGGGATATACAGTTGGAATTAACAAAGGATTTCATGAGCAAGGCGATAGGACTCCCATAAAAAGGTGAGAGGTGGTTTAAGAACGCTAAAATAGAAGATGTCCCATGGAGTTTATTCATGGCTTCCCACAAAACCATTTGTTGTATAAAAGGTATTCCTATCGCTCTGTTAAAACCTATATGGCACAATCTCCTTTTAATTTTGAAGCAGTTTGTTACATGTGAAGGTCGATATGGGATGTTTTTTTGTACCACATCCGTTTTCTTATGAATTTCATAGGGTTTGAGCTGGATATGCCTTTTTACCTGTTGATGAGTCTTTACAAAATGTCCAAGTTCTATAAGCGACAGGGTATCAATTAGAGTTTGTTTCACCATGGACTCGTTAATATATTGTTGGTTTATCACTTTTCGAAAATAGGTGACAATTGGGAGACCTTTCTGATTAGAAATGGCTTCACCTAGGCCGATGTTACAATCAACCCTATTTTAATTATAAACCCTAATTTGGATGGACCAGTAACTGAAATCCAGGTCGTTAATTCAATTGATGGCTCAAAACTTATTGAACCCATTTCTGTTGTGAATGAAACCCCTGTGGATAAAGAATTGTCGTGTAGGGTTTCACCTAGAAAGTCCCTGGAACAAGTGATTGCCGAATTAAAAGAAAAGGATCGTCTTGTTCCTATGAACGATTCTAGTTTAAACGTTAATGATAAATCTGTTGTGAAGAATTTCCGTAAGGTAAAGAAACCACAGAGCATGGATTTAAGTTTCAAGAATAAGAATGTTGGTCATTTGATTTCTAAAAAATAAGAAATCGAAAGAGTAATCATCTGAGCTCGATCAATCCAGTTGAGATCAATTATTGGTGTTCAAATCGTGAGATAGATGATTTCTTGGCTTGTGAAGACCCAAAAAATTAGTGTTCCAGGAGAGAGGTTATTAACCATGTTGAACAATTTGATTTCATGACCAATCTACCCCCATGTCTTAAGGATAAAGAAGGATTTTCAGGTATCGGTCACAACCTAGAACAAACCATGGGAAAAAATGAAGCACCCCTTGTTGACTGTGTTCTGCTTTGACCCGTCGTTACCGCAGTGCACTGTGATAGCTTTTTCGACTTGATAGAGCATTACTATACAGATGTTCTGATCTTACAGGCTTGAATTAAACACTTAGATGCTTAGAATGATTTGTTGAAACAAGAGAACCTCGAACTAAAGGCTCACACAGAGAGGGAGAATAAACGTTTCAAGAGGGCTGAGAATATAATCATTAAGAACAAAACCAGTTTCAAAGCAATTATAAATTCCGAATTGTCATATCACTCTTTGGATAATTTTTAATGGAAATGGAAGATTATACTACTGATTGCATGGAGAAAACACTCTGAATCATACGTTCAATATTCAATAGTTTCTATATTTTTTTATGTTTATAAAACTTCGGCTTATCTAGACAAAACCAACTCATCCATGAGTGGTTACTATTTTTTCTATTTTTGTGGATTCAACTCTATCATGTATGATATGAGCTTTTGAATCCTGAACTAGTTTAAATATTGTTCACTCTAAGTAGTAACAGAGCCCCCTTTTTGGACGCATTATGGACATGTAACTTTCAATACTGTATGGACAAGTTGTTCACTCCTCGGCTTTAGGCCAGCGCGGTGCTTTCCATTTACATTTTTTCCTTTATATTATGGAATGTTAATCTGTTATACAACTTTAGTCTTATTAGCATATGATATTTCATTTTATTCAAGCACTTTAATTCTATCTGTAATTTTTTGTTCATATATTACATCTGTGATCATTATTTCATTTAAATATCCTTGATTTATGCTTGATGTTAAATGATGTGTTACATGAATGCTTTATATTAAATTTATTTCCTATAAGTTTTCATCGTTACAAGATCACAATATCTATATGTTCATTACTCTGCTCTTATATATTTTCTCCAAAAATACCTTTGAGTTTATTCTAGGAATGTTAGCATCAACCTGTTACAGGTTTTTCTCACAGGCAAGATAGCTGGGAGTTTGAATTTAAGGGACGTAAACTTATTACCTACAAGTTAGTTTATTGGTATTTTCTTTTAATCAGATTATCCACAAATGAAACAGGAGCAGTTGGAACTAAGATATTCCTGTTTATCCGTTCTTATTTCAAATATGCTTTATTAATATTTTTGAGTTCTTTAGATTTTATATATTAAACAAAAAAATATAAAATGTATGTGCTTTCTTTTTCTACTTCATAAACATATTTTTCAAAACATTGATTTTGCAAGACATCCAAAAAAACATGCAAATTGTAAATACCATGTTCATAATCACATGCTCATATTCATGTTTATGTTTTAAACACTTGTAAATAATTCGTTCTCATAGTATTGTAGTTTCTCTTAGATCAGTTTCCTTTCTTTTGTTATTTTAGGATTTTAGTTGGCCAACAGAGCCATGAAACCCATCAGGTCATTTCATTCCAAACGACTTGGGTTATTTAGACAACCACATTCTGGATTTGACCTTCCAGTTGACAGTGTGTCACTTACACCCATCAAAAAATGGCGCTAGAAGGAGGGCCTAAATTAAATTGATGGAACGTGGAGGTCCCAAGACGCCTCCCCCACACACTCGGACTCCTATCATAACACGTAGTCGCTCTGAGAATAACGTTACACTTGAAACAACAACTACCTCAAATGATAACCCTGAGATTCATGTTGAACCAATGACACCAGTTCCTCAAGAAGATAACGTCCAAGAAATTATTCGTCATTCACTCATAAGAATGCATAGTGCCTTATCCTGTATCAGACAACCTGGTAGGCCACTTAATCAACCCCTTGATTTCTCGGATATCTGAGAACAAATTCAAGGCACTAGTCTGCTCCAAAACCCTTTAGGTGGAAATACCACCAATCCTACTATAAAACTCATTCTTGGAGCAGAAGGACCTGGTATTCCACCATCTCCACCTGATTCTTCTCCATCCTCTTTAGGAGGACAGTCTTCAGACGAAGGCAACTCTTTGTCATAACCATATCAACCTTCGACACCACAAAATCCCATGGCAAACCAAAATAATCCTGCCATACCTTGGCTCGATCAAGATGTCGTGGCTGTACCTGGACCCCAACACCCATTACCAAAACATCTGGAGAAATGGCTGCCCAAATTTGACCCAGATTCAAAGAAATTCACTAAGGATCACATCGAAAAATTTATGTTGGCCATTAGACTCCGAAGTGTTGAACATGAGGATGTAGTATGTAGATTAATTCCTTATACGTTTGAGGGAAATGCCTCCACATGGTATTTTTCTCAGCAGCCCCAAACCATCGTCTCTTGGGACAAGTTTGAAACTTGTTTCTTGGAAAAATTTGGAGATGATAAATCTCCGGAAGTCCTGGTTATGGAATTCTCCAGCTTAAAAATGAATCCTAAGGAAAAAGTGAAAGACTTTAACCAAATATTTTTGACGTTAAAGAACAAAATCCCTGCAGATTCAATGCCTACAGAAAGTCTAATTATTGCATATTATGCTAAAGCCTTGCACAATAACATAGCCATATGGGTCAAAAGGTATAAAAAGAACAGATTGTTAGAAGCCTTTGAGGAGGCAAGTCAAATTGAGAAAGATATATTGAGCTTAAAATAAAATCTAAGTAGTGAAGCCGAAACAGCCTCATCTTCTAAGAAGAAAGTAGAAATTATCACTAGGCCACCTCAACTTAAGAATCAACAAGAAAATTTAGATTTAGAAAGCTTGCAGAAAGATTTCCAAAAATTGTCCAATCAGGTCATTGAATTGAAGAGATCAGCTGAGGAGGCATCCACAAGAAAAGGAAGTTTTAAACCTCCTTTCATAAAACCTTTTCCCCCTAACCGATCAAACCCGACCACAGAAGGTATAAATTTCGAAAGTTTACAATATTCTTTGCAAACCATCTTAGAAGCACATGATAAATCTGCTTATATTCCTCCTAAAATTTCTGACAATATAGTCGGAGAGGAGATACCAGAAGAAGAGGATTCATCTCCTCCTATTTTTTTTCACTCGTTGGATAGTATTTTCCAAGAAAACTTTGAAACTATCCACCCCTACAACACAAGAAGAAAAACCCAAAACAAACCCCCTTCTGAAGCAAGTAAAAATTTGTTTCCAAAACAATCAAAGCAAGCTGAAATTAAACAAAGCTTGGCAGCCCCAGTTTTAGAATACAATTTAATTGAGGATTTGAAAAAATTGAGGGCTAATATTTCTGTTTTTGAGATGTTGAATTTTACCCTTATTTTTCAGAAAATGCTTCAAAGTATCGCTGAAAACAGTAAAACGAGTGATCCTAGCAACAAAAAATCAATAGAAACTGATTTAAAAACAACCAAAAAGGTCCCAGCTAAAATGACATCTGAACCTCCAGATAAAAGGGACTTAGCAGAAAAAACTGTAGCAAATGTAGATAAAACTGTTTTAGGGACAAAAACTAAAAATCAACATAATTCTGTTGTTAATGCTCGAAAAAATGTCCCACCTTTTTTGTTAACCTTTGAAATTTTTAATAGGAACATACATAATTGCATGGTCAATTCCGGTGCATCATCAAACGTGATGCCTCTATCTGTTTTCCAAAAAGTTAATGCAGAAGTTAAACCTTATGATCTCAAAATCATTCAGCTAGATCGAACAAACGTTAAAGTAAGTGGTGAGGTTAAGAATGTGCTGATTAGATTATCATCCAATCCAAAAGTTCATCAGATAATTTATATTATCGTTGTTGATATCCCTGAATTTTATGGCTTATTTTTAAGCAGGGATTGGTTAGAGAAGTTGCATAGTTACTTTTCCATAGATTGGTCTCATTTGTGGCTGCCTGAAAATGGACATCCCAACAAAATCAGGATAAAATTAAGCATACTGTAACAAATCTGAATGATACAAATGAACCTTTCATTACATCTGCTAATTCATTTGAAACGCAGAGAATGAATACCTTCTTTGGTAATTTCATGACCAAAATATCTCCCATCATTGATCCCGCACAACAATATGAAGTTGTAACCTATACTCATACACCAACTTTGCCAAGTATGCCAAGTACTTCCGACGATGCACATGTATGGTCCTTATACTTTGATGGATCCAAATCCAAAGAAGGAGCAAGCATTGTTTGTGTACTCATCGATCCTACAGGTAATAAGACTTTCATAGTTTGCCAGTTAGAGTTCGAATGTACTAATAACACGACCGAGTACAAAGAGCTTCTACAAGGGCTTAGGAAATCTTTGGATATGGATGTGCATAATTTGATAGTATTTGGTGATTCAAAAATCATGGTTAACCAGGTAAGAAATGCCATACATTTCTTATCGCCACATCTGAAAAGCTATCAAATAGAGGTATGGAGTTTAATGCATAAATTTTCAGCATTTAACATAAATTCCATTCCTAGATTGAGTAATTCAAAAGTTGATTTATTGGTCAATGTTACTTCTAAACTATTGCCCATTGAAGGTCTTTCCCCTAATGCTTTTTCAATTGAATAATTGTTCAAGGCATCAATCCCAGATAACGTCACAAGTTGGAGAGTATTTGATGATGACCAGTAGATCATCAACTTCCTGCATATAGAAGACACCTTCCAGGGTACAATCATTGATGAAGGTACTCATGATGAGAACCTCCTAAATTTCATGATAATATCTGATCCTCAATCTCCTGAATCAACATCAAAGCTGGTAAACTCTATCCCTAGATCTATCGTAAGACTAGAGAAATTTTATGACTTGCATGATAAATTTAGAGGGACAATAAATTGCAAAACTAACAGTTCTTCTTTGATTTATGAAATGGTTAATTTAGGAACAAAGGACAATCCTCAAAATATTAATCTGGGAAAGGGATGTTCCAAGAAATAAAGATCTTCTTTTATAAATCTATTTAAATAATATAAAGACATTTTTTCTTGGACGTATGATGACTTGAAAACATTCAACCCCAACATCATACAACATGTTATTCCCATGAAACCCCAGAGTCAACCTTTTCAAAAGAAATTGAGGAAGATGCATCCTAAATTGGAACCCACTGTTAAAAAAGACCTAAACAAATTACTAACTGCAAAGATAATTTTCTCGGTTAGGCACATGCAATGGTGTCTAATTTAGTCCCTGTAAAGAAGAAAAGTGGTGAAATTCGACTCTGTGTCGATTTTCAGAACTTAAACCGAGCGTCTGATAAAGACAACTACCCTATTCTTCCAATGGAACAAATCTTACAAAAAGTGTCTGGTTCTAAAATTCTATCTCTGCTAGATGGTTTTTCAGGATGCAACCAGGTCCTCATGCCCCCCTCAGATCAACTTAAAACCACCTTTCGCACTCCATGGGGAACTTATCCCTACAGGAAAATACCTTTTGGACTGATAAATGTCGACGCTACTTTCCAGAGAGAAATGGATATTGCTTTCCATGGCCTCATTAACCAGTCAGTCATGGTCTACCTTGATGATGTTACCATCTTCTCTAAAAACAAGAAAGATCACTTGTCTCACCTCAGGGATGTCCTAGAACGATGCCGCAAGTTCGACATATCTCTCAACCCTAGGGAATTGGTCTTTGCAGTAGAGCAAGGAAAAATTCTTGGGTTTATAGTATCTAAGGAAGGAATGATTATTGACCCTGAAAAACCCAAGCTATTGCTAAACTCCCCCTCCTTCTTCCAAAAAATCCATGTAGTCCTTTTTGGGAAAGATTGATTTCATTAGAAGGTTTTTCCCAAGTTTCTCAGAAATGGTAAGACCATTACAAAATTTAATTAAAAAATATGTTTTGTATTGTTGGGGACCACAAGAAAGTCAGGCTTTTGATTCAATTAGAAAAACAATAATAGAATCCCCTTCCTTGATGAGTCTTGATTTTTCTCAGGATTTCACTCTTTACACCTTTGCTTCCCACCGATCTTATGTTGTTGTACTTACATAGAAAAATGCGGAAATCAATGAAAGACCCATTGCCTTTATGAGCTTAGATTTTAAAGGAACAGAGCTTAATTATCCAACAATAGATCAACAAGCATATGTTGTTTTCAAAGAAGTGAAACACTTCCGGTCTTACCTTTTGAAATCCAGAACCAAGGTTATTGTTCCTTACCCTGCTGTGAGAAACTTGTTAGTTCAAAAAGAGCTGGGTGAGAAAAGGGAAAATTGGATGACTTTGTTACAGGAATATGACCTTGAAATAACCCCTGCACAGATTGTTAAATGTCAAGGCCTGTGTAATCTAGTGGCTGATTCGGTTGAAGAACAAGAAAGTAAAATAAACACCTCAACTGTGAATCAACCTGATGAAAAACAAAGCAATTGTGCACAAGTTACTACCAATTCTTGGTATGAGAACATTAAATTTTATTTGACACATGGATCTGCTCCCCACAATATCGATCCTAAAAACATAAGAGCACTTAGGCTTAAGTATGCATCTTTCGAGTTAATAAATGATGTATTATTTCGAAAGAAATTTGATGGTGTTCTTATGTGTTGTTTTGAGAAGGAAGAGTCAAAACAAGTGCTATCTGAACTTCATGCAGGTGAACCCGGTAGCCACTTCGGTGGGGATACCATAGCCCACAAAGTGATAAGATCTGGGTACTATTGGCCTACCTTGTTTAAATATGCCCATGCACTATGTCGTAAATGCATAATGTTCCAAAGACTGTAGGATGGGTGAAAAAGGCATCATTCCCTTTGCAGCCTGTTGCTTTAGATGCCCCCTTTCAGCAATAGGGTCTGGACATCATAGAACCAATTAATCCTTCTTCTTCGTAGCAAAACAACTATATCCTTATAGCAACGGATTATTTAACTAGATGGTCCAAAGATGTACCTTTAAAAGTGGTGAACACAAATTAGGTAGTATCCTTCCTGAACTCTCATATCATCACTCGATTCGGCATTCCTGAATATCTAGTTTTTGATAATGCATCTTAATTTTCATCCCTTGATATGAATATTTTTTCTATGGAAAAAGAGAATTAAACTAAAGTTTTTTGCAAGCTACTACGCTCAAGGAAATGGCTTAGGAGAATCAACAAACAAAAATTTAATCAAGATTTTTAAAATGATAGTTTAAGAAAATCACAAAAACTGGCACAATGCACTGTATAATGCACTCTGGGCTGATAGGGTAACACCAAAAGATTCTCTTGGTAATTCCCCTTTCTT
>JASDQU010099752.1:719566-742548 GCA_032191745.1 Picea mariana
TGATTTAAAAACAACCAAAAAGGTCCCAGCTAAAATGACATCTGAACCTCCAGATAAAAGGGACTTAGCAGAAAAAACTGTAGCAAATGTAGATAAAACTGTTTTAGGGACAAAAACTAAAAATCAACATAATTCTGTTGTTAATGCTCGAAAAAATGTCCCACCTTTTTTGTTAACCTTTGAAATTTTTAATAGGAACATACATAATTGCATGGTCAATTCCGGTGCATCATCAAACGTGATGCCTCTATCTGTTTTCCAAAAAGTTAATGCAGAAGTTAAACCTTATGATCTCAAAATCATTCAGCTAGATCGAACAAACGTTAAAGTAAGTGGTGAGGTTAAGAATGTGCTGATTAGATTATCATCCAATCCAAAAGTTCATCAGATAATTTATATTATCGTTGTTGATATCCCTGAATTTTATGGCTTATTTTTAAGCAGGGATTGGTTAGAGAAGTTGCATAGTTACTTTTCCATAGATTGGTCTCATTTGTGGCTGCCTGAAAATGGACATCCCAACAAAATCAGGATAAAATTAAGCATACTGTAACAAATCTGAATGATACAAATGAACCTTTCATTACATCTGCTAATTCATTTGAAACGCAGAGAATGAATACCTTCTTTGGTAATTTCATGACCAAAATATCTCCCATCATTGATCCCGCACAACAATATGAAGTTGTAACCTATACTCATACACCAACTTTGCCAAGTATGCCAAGTACTTCCGACGATGCACATGTATGGTCCTTATACTTTGATGGATCCAAATCCAAAGAAGGAGCAAGCATTGTTTGTGTACTCATCGATCCTACAGGTAATAAGACTTTCATAGTTTGCCAGTTAGAGTTCGAATGTACTAATAACACGACCGAGTACAAAGAGCTTCTACAAGGGCTTAGGAAATCTTTGGATATGGATGTGCATAATTTGATAGTATTTGGTGATTCAAAAATCATGGTTAACCAGGTAAGAAATGCCATACATTTCTTATCGCCACATCTGAAAAGCTATCAAATAGAGGTATGGAGTTTAATGCATAAATTTTCAGCATTTAACATAAATTCCATTCCTAGATTGAGTAATTCAAAAGTTGATTTATTGGTCAATGTTACTTCTAAACTATTGCCCATTGAAGGTCTTTCCCCTAATGCTTTTTCAATTGAATAATTGTTCAAGGCATCAATCCCAGATAACGTCACAAGTTGGAGAGTATTTGATGATGACCAGTAGATCATCAACTTCCTGCATATAGAAGACACCTTCCAGGGTACAATCATTGATGAAGGTACTCATGATGAGAACCTCCTAAATTTCATGATAATATCTGATCCTCAATCTCCTGAATCAACATCAAAGCTGGTAAACTCTATCCCTAGATCTATCGTAAGACTAGAGAAATTTTATGACTTGCATGATAAATTTAGAGGGACAATAAATTGCAAAACTAACAGTTCTTCTTTGATTTATGAAATGGTTAATTTAGGAACAAAGGACAATCCTCAAAATATTAATCTGGGAAAGGGATGTTCCAAGAAATAAAGATCTTCTTTTATAAATCTATTTAAATAATATAAAGACATTTTTTCTTGGACGTATGATGACTTGAAAACATTCAACCCCAACATCATACAACATGTTATTCCCATGAAACCCCAGAGTCAACCTTTTCAAAAGAAATTGAGGAAGATGCATCCTAAATTGGAACCCACTGTTAAAAAAGACCTAAACAAATTACTAACTGCAAAGATAATTTTCTCGGTTAGGCACATGCAATGGTGTCTAATTTAGTCCCTGTAAAGAAGAAAAGTGGTGAAATTCGACTCTGTGTCGATTTTCAGAACTTAAACCGAGCGTCTGATAAAGACAACTACCCTATTCTTCCAATGGAACAAATCTTACAAAAAGTGTCTGGTTCTAAAATTCTATCTCTGCTAGATGGTTTTTCAGGATGCAACCAGGTCCTCATGCCCCCCTCAGATCAACTTAAAACCACCTTTCGCACTCCATGGGGAACTTATCCCTACAGGAAAATACCTTTTGGACTGATAAATGTCGACGCTACTTTCCAGAGAGAAATGGATATTGCTTTCCATGGCCTCATTAACCAGTCAGTCATGGTCTACCTTGATGATGTTACCATCTTCTCTAAAAACAAGAAAGATCACTTGTCTCACCTCAGGGATGTCCTAGAACGATGCCGCAAGTTCGACATATCTCTCAACCCTAGGGAATTGGTCTTTGCAGTAGAGCAAGGAAAAATTCTTGGGTTTATAGTATCTAAGGAAGGAATGATTATTGACCCTGAAAAACCCAAGCTATTGCTAAACTCCCCCTCCTTCTTCCAAAAAATCCATGTAG
The DNA here is from genome assembly GCA_032191745.1 of Picea mariana. Classification (NCBI taxonomy): domain Eukaryota; kingdom Viridiplantae; phylum Streptophyta; class Pinopsida; order Pinales; family Pinaceae; genus Picea; species Picea mariana. Next base: position 721,934 of record JASDQU010099752.1, read on the forward strand.
TCCTTTTTGGGAAAGATTGATTTCATTAGAAGGTTTTTCCCAAGTTTCTCAGAAATGGTAAGACCATTACAAAATTTAATTAAAAAATATGTTTTGTATTGTTGGGGACCACAAGAAAGTCAGGCTTTTGATTCAATTAGAAAAACAATAATAGAATCCCCTTCCTTGATGAGTCTTGATTTTTCTCAGGATTTCACTCTTTACACCTTTGCTTCCCACCGATCTTATGTTGTTGTACTTACATAGAAAAATGCGGAAATCAATGAAAGACCCATTGCCTTTATGAGCTTAGATTTTAAAGGAACAGAGCTTAATTATCCAACAATAGATCAACAAGCATATGTTGTTTTCAAAGAAGTGAAACACTTCCGGTCTTACCTTTTGAAATCCAGAACCAAGGTTATTGTTCCTTACCCTGCTGTGAGAAACTTGTTAGTTCAAAAAGAGCTGGGTGAGAAAAGGGAAAATTGGATGACTTTGTTACAGGAATATGACCTTGAAATAACCCCTGCACAGATTGTTAAATGTCAAGGCCTGTGTAATCTAGTGGCTGATTCGGTTGAAGAACAAGAAAGTAAAATAAACACCTCAACTGTGAATCAACCTGATGAAAAACAAAGCAATTGTGCACAAGTTACTACCAATTCTTGGTATGAGAACATTAAATTTTATTTGACACATGGATCTGCTCCCCACAATATCGATCCTAAAAACATAAGAGCACTTAGGCTTAAGTATGCATCTTTCGAGTTAATAAATGATGTATTATTTCGAAAGAAATTTGATGGTGTTCTTATGTGTTGTTTTGAGAAGGAAGAGTCAAAACAAGTGCTATCTGAACTTCATGCAGGTGAACCCGGTAGCCACTTCGGTGGGGATACCATAGCCCACAAAGTGATAAGATCTGGGTACTATTGGCCTACCTTGTTTAAATATGCCCATGCACTATGTCGTAAATGCATAATGTTCCAAAGACTGTAGGATGGGTGAAAAAGGCATCATTCCCTTTGCAGCCTGTTGCTTTAGATGCCCCCTTTCAGCAATAGGGTCTGGACATCATAGAACCAATTAATCCTTCTTCTTCGTAGCAAAACAACTATATCCTTATAGCAACGGATTATTTAACTAGATGGTCCAAAGATGTACCTTTAAAAGTGGTGAACACAAATTAGGTAGTATCCTTCCTGAACTCTCATATCATCACTCGATTCGGCATTCCTGAATATCTAGTTTTTGATAATGCATCTTAATTTTCATCCCTTGATATGAATATTTTTTCTATGGAAAAAGAGAATTAAACTAAAGTTTTTTGCAAGCTACTACGCTCAAGGAAATGGCTTAGGAGAATCAACAAACAAAAATTTAATCAAGATTTTTAAAATGATAGTTTAAGAAAATCACAAAAACTGGCACAATGCACTGTATAATGCACTCTGGGCTGATAGGGTAACACCAAAAGATTCTCTTGGTAATTCCCCTTTCTTCCTCATTTACATAAGAGAATCCATTCTTCCCCCACATTTTTTAATCCTTTCTCTGCAATTGTCACAGAAATTTCAAGAAGAGGAGTGCCCTCCCCTATAAAATCAAATTAATGCCTTGTTAAAACTAGAGGAGGTAAGGACACAGGCAAAGAAGAAACTGGATCAACACCAACAAATTGTAAAAATCTGGTTTGATTCAAGTTCATCTTCAGACAAGAATTTTGATGTCGGAGATCTGGTTCTTAAGTGGGATAAAACCCACGAGGGGAAGGGGGAACATACCATGTTTCAAAACCTGTGGCTGGGACCATTTGTAATTTCTAAAAAATTGGGCCCCAACTCTTTTCATCTGCATAATTTGGATGGACAACTAGACACTTTCCCAGTGAATGGCTGGGAAAGATCAATTTTTTTCATTCCAAACTACAAGATTTTCAGTATCATCCCACAATATTGAATATCATTAAGTTATGCAAACTATAAACAAATTCTAGAGGGTTGAAAGCACGGTTATGTGTGGGAAGTGTATGTAAACCCGTCGGGACACTGAACAGGTCTTCTAGCAGTGGGTAAATGCATGCATGATACTAAGGCAACTTCGTTGGGGTATTGAATAGGCCTACTAGTAGTGAAGCAATGCTGGGTTCAAGAAGATCCTGAAGTCTATTTTCAATTTGATCAAAGTGCAAAGATGTCTCATATCATAAATGGACGACTCTTGGACATGATAGAGGTACCAGAATGGGTCAAATGACATCCCTGTCGAGGCTATGGACACCTGTTGGTAGCAATGGACCTATCAACAATAGTGCAGTCAACTGCATAGACAATTGCTACACTCATAATCTTAGTTGGATAACCGCTGACATTTTTTTTAGACATAAATACATATGATGCTAAACTGTGTTATTTTTTGAGTTATGATCAATATTCTTGACCTGTTGTTAACTATTTCTGAAAAAGTCATTTCATCTGATTCACCCTAACATGAATTTTATGGTGATGCAGAGATAACTGCTTTTCCCAATATGTCGCCATTGTTGGCAGCCACCAATAATTTTGATTCTCAATCAAAGTCCCCTCAAAAGATCATACCTTTTTGTTGCTGCCATCACCTTCTACTTGTAAATGTTTGTGTTTATGAGTTTCAAGGCGATGACCGGGTTAAGTTTACCTTATTGAGTTTTTTTCATTTGTTTTATTTTTAATTCATGACTGTAAGCATGAATTTAAACATAAAACTTGGCTTGGTTTCATAATATTTTACCTTAGAAATATCATTTTAAAAGTCACCCATATATGATTAAAATTCAAATCTTATGAAATGGTTGATTAATCCACTATCAAAATTTTTGGTTTATTATGGTTATTAGGAATTCAATGGTTCTATATATAGTTCATTGTTGGAATGTTTTGATGCATAAGAACCTTGGTTAACTGTTGATATTTTTCTCATGAGATGAACTGTCATATCATCATTCATGCAAATTAGTACAGGCACATTGTACTTGCATTTTTGTTTCACCTTGTTGGCCTGAAACATTAATGAGACTATTCATTATGCGCATAGGGTTTTGTACTCTATAGGTTTTCTCACTCATCATGAGAGATGGCTTGAAGTTTCATGAACCCTCTGGTTTTCGTTCTCCCTAAATCTACTATCCGAATTATGATAAACCTCAGACTCTGCTATTTTCATGCCATTACTTTCCGCTCAGACCTGTTTTTGTTGCTCATCTGTTGGGAACCTAAACCTAGCCCTCATGATTTTTGTTGTATCCTTATCACAGTGGTCATGGCACCCATCATTCATATCGAGCTGAATGGATTCCAAGATTTGTTATCCCATGTTGACGCTATTGATGACCGGAAGGCTTATTGGTGGAATGTGTTCCTCAAAACGTTCGAAGGCTACAACCTCTTGGTTTCTAAAGCATTTGCACAAACTTTCGATGGTTTTAGGGCCAATATTGGGGATATATAGTTGGAATTAAAAGAGGATTTCATGAGCAAGGTGATATGACTCCCATCAAAAGGCGAGAGGTGGTTTAAGAACACTAAAATAGAAGATGTCCCATGGTGTTTATTCATGGATTCCACAAAACAACTTGTTGTATAAAAGGTATTCCTATCGCTCTGTAAAAACCTAGATGGCACAGTCTCCTTTTAATTCTGAAGTAGTTTGTTATGTGTGAAGGCTGATATGGGCTAGTTTTTCTGTACCACATCCATTTTATTATGAATTTCATAGGGTTTGAGCTGGATATGCATTTTTACCTGTTGATGAGTCTTTACAAAATGTCCAAGCCCTATAAGAGACAAGGTATCAATTTGAGTTTGTTTCAGCATGGACTTGTTAAGATCTTGTTGGTTTATCACTTGTTGAAAATAGGTGACAATTGGGAGACCTTTCTGATTAGAAATGGCTTCACCCAGGTCTATGTTACAATCAACCCTCTTTTAATTATAAACCCTAATTTGGACGGACCAGTAACTGAAATCCAGGTCGTTAATTCAATTGATGGATCAAAACTTATTGAACCCATTTATGTTGTGAATGAAACCCCTGTGGATAAAGAATTGTCATGTAGGGTTTCACCTAGAAAGTCCCTGTAAAATGTAATTTCTGAATTAAAAGGAAAGGATCGTCCTATGCCTATGAACGATTCTAGTTTAAACGTTAATGATAAATCTGTTGTGAATAATTTCCATAAGGTGAAGAGACCACATAGCACAAATTTAAGTTTCACGAATAAGAATGTTGGTCATTTGATTTCTAGAAAACTAAGAAATTGAAAGATTAATCATCTGATCTCGATTGATCCGATCGAGATCGATGATCGGTCTTTACATCGTGAGATAGATGATTTATTGTCTTAGGAAGACCTAGAAAATTAGTGTTCCAGGAGAGAGTTTATTAACCATGTTGAATAGTTTGATTTCATGACCAAATGTTGGCCCTTGGTTATGGAAGAAGCGAATATTATGGAAGAAAAGGAAAAACACAAACTGCACAGAAGGAAGGTTGACTGAGATCAGGTCGAAGTGGTTAAAAAAGAAGAAAAGATGGAGTGAAGTTCGAGAGAGAAAGATGTTGGACAAGGAGATCAAGGAAGACAGATCAACAAGGAAGGTGGATCGTGGACAACTCAGCAAGCAGAAAAATCCACCGGTAGATTCTTTGGAGAACCTCATGGGAAGGAAGGAAAGAGAGGCTGGCAAAGCCCTGAAAACGTGGGTCAAGTTGACCTAGGGTTTTAAACAGCTAGGGTTTTGGTATCTAGGGTTTTGACACCTAGGCTTCAACCTAAGGCTATCGGTGAGCTATTTTAATGTATAAATAAAGGTCAAGAGGAACCGGGATGAGTTCGTTCCGAGTTGATTGTTGTTAATGTAGAGAGAGAAGTATTATAGTATTGTGATGTGAGAGCATTCGGTATTGTAAGATCTTCAGGCTGGGTGCAAAGATCAACTTTGCAGCTGGGTGCACAAGGAAGGGAGATAGAGAGAAGAGAGAAGGAGAGAAGATCTATAAGCTAAGAGCACAGATAGAACTGCAAGCTTCACCTAATATATTATAAAGCACAGTTCTATGGACGTAGCCCTAGGGAGAGGGTGAACCATGTATTTCTTGTGTTGTGAGTGATTTATGCTATGTTCTTTACTTTTGTTACTCTGATGATGTATTAATATGTTAGATCTGATATATAACTATGCAAAGTAGGTTTATTATTGGAAAGAATAATCTGAGATCCATGAGCGGTTGCCTTGATTCCACTTGCATTTCCTCTAGTTGTAGACACATGTGTCCTGCAACCCCCTATTGCTACTTCAGGTGAGATTGCATCTGCTTCGCAGGTGTTTCCAAAAGAGCCAGTAGTTAGGGCTTGTTGGTGCACTATTAGAGCTAAACCCTGGGTCTGCCCCTGTGCCAACACATGGTTCCTTTGCCGGGACTGGGATCTTCTTGAGGGAATGTCAAGGTGGTTTCCATCAAAGACAAAGATTTAGAAGTGGATATAAGAACAAGAGAAGGACTTCGTAGAAGCTTAGAATAAGAACCCTAATATTAGCACAAAAGTCTGGTTGGGAAGGTATATATTTACTGATATACACGAGATTTTCTTTGGAGGGATTCATAAGGAACTATAAGAGTGGCTGGCCAGATTAGTAGATACCCAGTTTGAGATCAGATCTAGACCACTTGTGGTTTGGTTGTCGGCGTTAATCAAGAAGGTCAAGAGAGCCGATAACACCGTGTCGAGAGAAATAGATCACTGGTTTGATAGTACCATTGGGGGGTATATCACCAAGTTTTCTATTGACAGAGTAGAATCATATAGCCAAGCAGAGAGATATTTCTTTAAGGGGCCTAGAAGAAAATTTTTACACTTCTTGAAGTTGAAGATCAAGATGCTATTGCATGCGAAGAACATCCTGAATATATAGTAGTGGGTTAGATTGAAAAATCTAATGTTCAAGAATTCAGACAGTGACAACGACATAGAGGTCGGACACATGCACAGTGGGAGAACCTTCAAAGAAGTTCCTCTGGTGAACTTGTTTGAGCAGAGTCATGAACCAACAACACAGGAAGAAGGTTTATACAGTGGAGAATAAGAAGAGTTATTGAACAAGGAACACTCAGAGTCTGCTAGGGCAAAAGAAGAGAAGACTCAAGAGCCTCACCGATAAGAGTCAGAAACTTCAGGGACTGTGCAGACTGTTGAAGTAAGTGCGATTACACCCCCTGTTGTTTTAACAACATTAAGTAACTAGAGTAACCTAAGTTATCATAATACTCAGAGCATTGGTACAAGTGGTTCAGTGCATACTTCAGTGCTCCAAAGAATGTCCCCATAGAAATCATACTCTGCAGCGTAGAAGATAGCATACAAAACCTCAATGAAGAAGACAAGGATGCTATTAGGCAGGACTGTGCCCTGGTCCTCAAGAATGTAAAACCACCAAAGAATAACATCAACAAAAAGGAACACAAAGCCATCAAGAACCTCAAAAACAATGAAAACATTGTGATCCTAAAAGCGAATAAAGGTGGATCTACAATAGTCATGAACAAAATGGATTACAACACCAAAATGATAGAGCATCTCACCACTTCTGGAAGTTATAAAAAGTTGGACAACAACCCAATATCCAAGGTCATCAAGGAAGTCAAGAAGGCCATAAAATCCTCCAAGCTAGATGAAAGAATGAAGAAACGACTAACTCCAAGCTACCTAATCACCACTAGAATATATGGACTCCCTAAGATCCACAAGGAAGGAGTTCCCCTGAGACCAATTGTCAACACAATCGGCTCCCCAACCTATGAAATATCCAAGTACGTGGCAAGGATCCTAGGACCCTTAGTTGGCAAGACAGACTCATACATCAAGGATTCAAAAGATTTCGTGGAACTCATAAAAAAGGAGAAAATTGAACCAAAAGATATGCTCATCATATTTGATGTGGTTTCACTCTTTACTAAGATCCCATTAAATGAGGCCATTCAAGTTATAAATGAGGTATCAAACCCTCAAACAACCAAACTAGCCAAAGTTTGTCTAAAATCAACCTTCTTCAGCTTCCAAGGAGAGTTTTTCAAACAAACAAGCGGAGTAGGCATGGGATCCCCCTTATCCCCAATCGTATCCAACCTCTACATGGAGAAGTTTGAGAAAAATGCCTTTGAAACATACCCCCTCAAACCATCTATATGGAAAAGGTATGTTGATGATACTAATGTCAAGTGGCCTCATGGAGAAGAAGAACTGGGTAGATTCTTTGAGCACCTCAATGGTATTTCGGAGAACATAAAATTCACCATGGAACTGGAGGAGAACAATAGCATACCCTTCCTATATGTACTTATGACTAGAAAACAAGATGGTACACTGGGACACAAGGTCTTCAGAAAGAAAACTCACATGGACAACTACCTTCATGATGATTCCCACCACCACCCCTCACAAAATATGGGGGTTTTCAACACCATGGCCACAAGGGCAACACAGATCTCTGACAAAGATCATCTAAAAGAAGAAATAGACCACTTAGCTAAGGTCTTTAAGAACATTGGATATAGAGATAGAGACATCAAAAAGGCAATAGATAAGAAGGATAAAAGGACTTATGCCCAAAATGATCAAACCTCCAACATAAAGGCCTTTCTTTCCTACATTAGGGGTGTCACAGACAAGATTTCAAAGGTGTTAAAAAGGAAAGAAATTAAAACCTTCTTCAAGCCCCTAATTACTATCAGATAAAGAATGAAGTCGGTAAAGGACCCCATAGACCAGCAACAAGGAAAAGGCATCTACAAGGTCTCTTGCTCATGCGAGAAATGTTACATTGGGGAAACCAGACGATCATTTCAGGTAAGAATTAAGGAACATGAAGAAGACATAAGAAATGAACGCACTCACACTTCAACCTTAGCAGGACACTCACTTAAGACCAAACACCATGTCTGCCTTGAGGATACCAAGATACTAGCTAAAGAGGACCATTACTACAAGAGACGCTTAAGAGAAGCTCTAGAGATAATCAAGCACCCCAACAACATGAACAGAGACGGTGGCCTGGAGGTAAGTAGCTTTTGGCACCCATTAATCAACCAACTTAGGGAAACTCATAGATCGAATCAGGTTTGACATTGCCTCCCTTTCCTTGCTTGTTTGTGGTTTACTTTTGAGTCAGTTCATAGGTCTAGAGGTCTAACTAACCTTATATTACCCATTATAAAATTCTAATTATAGAAACCTATTACTACACTTATCACTAATTAAGCTATATATACCCTAAATGACACGATATATACTAATACTCAATTTTACCTTTCCAACCCTAGATTATCTTATACATTACTAATTACACTTCCTAATCACTTAAGACCTAAATTATAAATCAAACCTACCACATAGTATCCTAAGCCGACTGAAAATTTCTAACCCTTAGTTTATATATATATATATATATATATATATATATATATATATATATANATAACACCTAGACCTAATAATAATACAAAATCATATTAAAACACAATTTAACCCTATTTTAGAAAATTTCTAAAAACCTTAGCTTATACATACACAACATTTAATTTTACACTACTATATCCTATAGAAACCCTAGTTTTATTATAATCACTTAAAACCTAATTCTTAAATTAAACATAATACCTAGACCTAATAATATCTATCTATCTATCTATCTATCTATCTATCTATCTATCTATCTATCTATCTATCTATCTATATAAAACATTATCAAACCTAAAAATGATATACAAAAACCATAACAAATACACAATCATACACTATTATATCCTATAGAAACCCTAGATTTATTATAATCACTTGTAAACTAATTCATAAATTAAACATAACACCTAGACCTAATAATAATACAAAATCATATTAAAACATAATTTAACCCTATTTAGAAAATTTCTAAAAACCCTTAGCTTATATATATATATATATATATATATATATATATATATATATATTTAATTATACACTACTATATCCTATAGAAACCCTAGTTTTATTATAATCACTTAAAACCTAATTCTTAAACTAAACATAATACCTAGACCTAATAATAATACAATAATCATATTAAAAAAACATAATTTCACCCTATTATATCATATTAAACTCATTTAAGAAACCCTAGAACTATTAATAGTTAATTAAAATCAATCTAATTCTAACCCTAGGCCTTTATATTTATAACTCAACACTAATAAATTCCCTTAAAACCCTAGACTTATATATAATATTATCAAAAACCTAGAATTATGAAATATTATTAATTATTATTAATTATCATCATTTTATTAATTCTAAATTGATTTTAATTTTGTCTTAGTTCTAAAAATAGGGTTTTACAGATAGTCGACCCAATTATAATCTCAAACTGTCCTGCATCTACTATTAATTGACCAAGATCAACAAGCTTTGAAATTGATGATTAGTCCTGATGATGAATCTCGATTTGGATTCGAAACGTTGATGAAAAAAATGACACCAACTGTGGATTATCCGGCAAATAACTTCGAAACTCCTCACCACAGGAATCTGAAAACAGTAACCTTAGGAAGATCTATAGTAGATGAGATGAGGTTGCCCACCTTTAGAGGAGATGGATCTGAAGATCCTGACCAACATTGGTTTCTATGTGAACCTGTATGGAGTATTAAGAATGTCACCGACGAAGCTGTTAAACGAGATTAGTTTAGTACTACCCTGAGAGACTGCGCATTGAGATGGTACATGAAGTTCGTCCAAGGAGTTTTCCAGTTGAAACTACTGAACGAGATTAAGAATGCGTTGATTGCTGAATTCAAGAAACCCAAGTCGGAATCACAATGCATCACAGAGTTGAAATAAATCAAGCAGAAAGTAGCTGAACCTGTTTGGGAATTTGATCATAGGTTTAAGACCCTAACAAGTCATTTGAGTTTTCAGATCCCAGACGAGAAGAACAAGGAATGGTTCATTGCTTCCCTCCTACCACACATCAGAGTCCCTTTGATGCAACATAAGATTTCTTCACAGGCTGAGGCATTGGCTATCGCCATGAAACTAGAATCGACCCCTATGGAAAAATCCAACTCAGGTATGAGTCAAATCTTGAGTCATCTAATTATCTTATCACTTCAGGTTGAAGATATGAAAAAATATAAGGGAAAAGATAATAGAGAAGACATATGGTGCATTAGATGCAAATCAGAAGGCCATGACAAGGAGCATTGTCCCCTATTTCACGAATACTTGGCTTCTAGAGCTCCTAGACCTTTGAAGCAAGTTACTCTACCTTGGTGCAAGGTATGTAGAAATAGACATCGGCTCGGAGAATTCTATTACATGAAAAAGTATGTTCAGACACCTACGAACCTCTACAACACATTCTATAAATCTGTGGGTCATGATGAGAAGGACTGTATAGCTTACGACCTCTTGCATGAAAGATCAAGGGATATATACAAAATTCAAGGCGAGGTACATCAAGAAGGGAAAACTACGTAGTATAATTCCCTAGGAAGAGGAAACTTCAACCCTCATGGTGGATTCAGAGGAAGACGATGAGGAGGAGGTATGGGTCGAGGTCGAGGTCATATCATTTTTTATAACTGCACATAGCCAAGTCAATTGGAAAGGGACTATCAAAACCCTTGTACCACTTGTAGTTATTGTAACACATTTGAACATGTCATAGAATATTTCCCTTCACTGTTAGCCAAACTTCAGGAACAATGAAGAGGAAACCAAAAGGTACAACTAATCACAATAGAACCTCATGGAGAAGATCCCAGAGTCGCCATTATCACTAGAGGAGGCGTTTATATAGAATAAGACAGGGTGACTCCAGGGAAGACTACAGAACAATCAGGAATCAAAAAAGTTGCGGAGAAGAAACAAGAGTTTGATCCTTTGAAAGAGAAATAGACATTTGAGGAGGCAAGAAAAGAATTCGGGAGAGATCAGGCTTCTTCATCAAAGGAACAACCAGAAGTGAGAGAATGTGGAATGCCTCTGGAATTTGATCAGTTTTCTTCGGCCAGAGAAGGAAAAGAGGTACGTAAGCTCAAGGAATTATTATCCACTTTCATTGATTTGATAAAGGATGAGTGCATTGTACAGCTACAAAATTTTATCAGACAGTATGATATAGGAAGGGTATATCCTCTACTGAATAAAGCAATACATCAACTATCCAAAAAGAGAAGGACCAATAAAAAACTACACCTTAATTCTCAAATTGGAGATTATGATATAGATTATGTGGTCCTCGACTTAGGGTCAGAGGTCAATGTCATGATGAAGCAGACCTAGGCACTGATGGGAAAACATAAGTTGATCTATTCCCCCATCAGGCTTAGGATGGCCAATCAATAGGCCGTGAGCCCCTTCAGAAGATTGGAACATGTCCCTGTGGAAATCGATGGGGTCAGAACATATGTGGACTTCGAGGTGATTGAGATAGTCGATGATAGCTGTCCTTATCCCACGCTGTTAGGAATTGATTGGGATTTCAACAATTCTACTATTGCTGACTTGAAGAAAAGAAGAATGACGTTTGAAGGTGATGGCCTTAGGGTCATTGCACCTTTGGATCCTGATGAAGATCCTAGATACACAGAGCCCATCAGAGAAGAAGACTGCACATATGAGTTGGAGAATATATACAAACTGATAGCAAGACATCAATATTACATTAATCCTACAACAGATGAAATCTTAAGTTGGTGAAGTGACAATGCATGTTAATCGAGCTCGGAGGAAGCACTGGAGAACTGGCAGAATAAAATGTATGAAGTATCTACACGAAGATGTGCTAGAATAACCATAGAAGTTCGTTGGATCGACACAACAGTAAGTAATTTACCCACATTTGATGGTTTGAATCACTTAGAAACTTTCTTGCTGGAATTTGAAGGAATTGTACCATTACAACAGATATTTTTGGCACTAGACAAGGCTTTGAAATCTACTACAACAATATGGTGGGGAACACATAAAAGGAAAATCGCGAACTCGATACAATGTCGCACTTTGATGACAATGCGATTTTCATAACAATTCGAAGGATGCGAAGTTAGGTACACAGGTCAAAGATGTCCAAAGGACCATGTGTGAGGTTGTGAGGAGGCCTGGAGAAACATTCCTCAAGAGTAGTGGGTGCATAAATTCATCAATACTCTAGACACAACCCCTATCAATTGGTATCTTCAAGCAGAATTGCACCTCACCACTGCAGATTGACAAGGTGTGACTTAGAATTTTGTAGCTACAATTTTATTTGAAAATCAAAACCCTCTGGTAGATCAATATTTATAGGTTGTAAGACAGAAAGTATTTGAGAAAGCACCTGGCCTTCCTGTGGAGCAAGAAGATGATGAATGGACTGCACCTCTTCAAAAATTGCAAGGATGTTACAATATCAATGTCGATGAAGACGATGACCCTAGGAATGTGAAAATCACAGAAACAGAAGGACAAAGAGACATAGAAGGACCAGGAGTCAAATTACCTTTTATTGTATAGCCAATCAAAATCAAGAAAGTTAATATTGGAATAGAGTAAGAACCTAATCTTGCTAATGTTGGAGATTACTGGGATGATGCCACTATTGATAAGATCACAGAGTTACTGCACAAATATCAAGACTTGTTTCCAACCAAGTTCACTGATATGAATAGAATTAAAAGGCCCATGGGAGAGATGAAGATCCCCTTGAAACCACATGCAAGGCCATTTAAACAAATACCCTACAGATTGAACCCTAAATATAATGAGAAAGTGAATATTGAATTAGACAGAATGCTGGAAGAAGGAATCATAGAACCTGTTGAAGAATCAGAGTGGATTATCCCTATGGTGGTTCATGATAAGAAAACATGAGAGATCAAAATCTGTGTAGATCTTAGGAAGATGAATGATGCATGTCTACATGATCCATTCCCTACACCGTTTACTGGCGAAATGTTAGATAACGTGGGAGGATAGGAAGTCTACTCCTTCAACGATGGATTTTCAGGATACCATCAGATCATGATTGCCAAGGAAGATCGTTATAAGACCACGTTTGCAACAGAATGGGGATCCTACCAATACACAGTGATGCCTTTTGGATTGACGAATGCACCAACCATAGTTTCTAGGGTGGTGGTCGAGGCATTCAAGGAGTTTTTACATAAATTTCTGGAAGCCTATTTTGATGATTGGACTATTTTTAGCTTATTGAAAAACCATATTGAATGCACAAGACTAATGTTGGATAAGTGAAGATAATTTCAGATTGCCCCGAACCTGAAGAAATGCGTTTTATTTTTACCCTTTGGAGTGTTTTTAGGCCATATTGTGTGTAAGCAGGGGTTACTGGTAGATCTGTCCAAGATTTCCATTATTGTAGATTTACCCCCTCCTACTTCAGTCAAAAAGCTGCGCACTGTGCTCAAACATATTGGATACTACAGGAAGTTCATTAAGAGATATGCATAGATTACAACATCTATGGAGAAGCTTCTGAAGAAAGATTGTCAGTTTTCATGGACAAAAGAATTCCAACGGAGCTTCAACACACTGAAACAAAACATGGTTACTGTGCCTATTCTGGTTTTTCCAGATTGGAGCAAGGAATTTCATGTGCATGTCGATGCCTCTTCTATTGCACTAGGAACAATGTTAGCACAATCGAGAGAAGGAGACATTGACTACCCATTATCCTTTGCTAGCAGGAAACTATAATCAGCTAAAATCAATTACACCACCACCGAGATAGAAGGGTTAGCCATGGTGTATGTGTTGTAGAAGTTTTGTCACTACTTGTTAGGAGGACAATTTAAGATGTTCACTGATCACTCTGCGCTAAAATACGTAGTAAAAAAGCCAGTGTTGGGGGGAAGAATATGCATATGGCTTATGTTATTTCAATAATATGATTTTGAACTTGTGGTAAATCCAGGAAGGATGAACAAGGGACCTAACCACTTGTCTAGGTTGGAACATGGAGAGGAACCTACTAGTTTGGAAGATACACTGCCAGATGCACAATTGTTGGCCATTAGAAAGGTTGATGATTACTTCACCGAGATAGTTCAGTTCCTATCAATAGGAATAACACCTCGTGAATACACAGTCAGTTAAAAGAAACAACTGGTAGTGCGCGCTGCAGAGTTTTCGCTTATAGATGGAAAACTATATAAGATGGGACCTGATGAGATCCTGAGAAGATGTGTTATGGAGGAAGAACGAACACTGATTTTAGCAGAAGCTCCTGAAGGCATCGCAGGAGGACACTACGCAGGAAAAGAAACAACACAAAAGGTTCTTAGAGATGGCCTTTGGTGGCCCACTTTACACATAGATGCTAAACGATACTATAGAGCCTATGATATATGCCAAAGAGTTGGAAAACCTTCCAGAAGAGATGAAATGTCATTATCACCCCAGCTAACCTTACAATCATTTGAGAAATGGTCCATTGAATTTGTGGGACCTAGAAACCCACCAGGGAAGCACACAGGAGCCAGATACATCATTACTGTGACATAGTATTTGACCAGATGTGCAGAAGCAAGAGTATTTAAGGACTGTAGTGAAACTATAGTTGCGCGTTTCATATTTGATGATATCATAACCAGGTTTGGATGCCCAAAGATCCTCATGAGTGATCAAGGTAGACATTTTATTAATAATACTATTGAAGCCTTGACTCAGGAATTTGAAGTGCACCTTCAGAAGATAACTCCTTACCACCCACAAGCGAACGGGATGGTTGAAGCTTTCAACAAGATCTTGGAGACAACACTAAAGAATATTTGCAGTGTCAACATAGATGACTAGGATTTGAGAGTACCAACAATGTTATGGGCTTATAGAACCACTTGTAATAAGCTAACAATGTAGACTCCCTTTAAGTTGGTTTATGGCCTAAAAGTAGTTGTACCCATGGAATATTTAGTTCCTAGCTTAAGAATTGCATCCTTTACAGATATGGATGACACTGGAACTATTCAATAGAGGCTCGCATAGTTTGTCAAACTAGAAGAAGACAAATTTATTGCAGGATTTCATCAGCAGGTTCAGAAGGAACGAGAAAAGGCCTACCATGATAGACATATCAAGATGAAAGCATTTAAGCAAGGAGATCTAGTATTGGTATATGATAGCAAGTTCATGAAGAATCTAGGGAAATTCAAAACACATTGGCTGGGGCCATATGAGGTTGGCTATGTTACACAAGGAGGAGATGTGCAACTAAAGACTTTGAATGGGGAGTGGAAGGAAGGATTCGTGAATGGGAGCCAGTTGAAATTGTACTATGACAACTAGCTGCCTGGCAACTCTCAGTAAAAATAGAAGGAGAAGGGTCTAGGTACTAGGTGCAGTTGAGACTGGGTATCAGACACAAGAAATACAGTCTGCACACAGGGTGGAGGAACAGAGCATGAAGCACAGGGTACGCTGCGTAGTCTGAAGTCGAGGTACAATAGAAGATTCAGATCAGAGTGCCTTGGGATGTGTCACATGTGAGTGTTGGGGGCCTATTGTCCCTTGGTTATGGAAGAAAGAGAATATTACGGAAGAAAAGGTGAAACCCGAACTGTGCAGAAGGAAGGTTGACTGAGATCAGGTCGAAGTGGTTAAAGAAGTAGAAAATATGGAGAAAAGTTTGAGAGAGAATGTTGTTGGACAAGGAGATTGAGGAAGACATATCAGTAAGGAAGGTGGATCGTGGACAACTCAGCAAGAAGAAAAATCCACCAGTATATTCTTTGGAGAACCTCACTGGAAGGAAGGAAAGATAGGCTAGTGAAGCCCTGAAAATGCGGGTCAAGTTGACCTAGGGTTTTAGACACCTAGGGTTTTGGTATCTAGGGTTTTGACACCTAGGCTTTAGCCTAAGGCTATCGATGAGCTATTTTAATGTATAAATAAAGGTCAAGAGGACCTGGGATGAGTTCGTTCCGAGTTGGTTGTTGTTAATGTAGAGAGAGAAGTATTGCAGTATTGTGTTGTGAGAGCATTCATTATTGTAAGATCTTCAGCTGGGTGTGAGGATCAACCTTGCAGCGGGGTGTGCAGGGAAGGGAGATAGAGAGAAGAGAGAAGGAGAGAATACCTAGAAGCTAAGAGCGCAGATAGAACTGTAAAATTCACCTAATATATTATAAAGAACAGTTCYGTGGACATATCCCTAAGGAGAGGGTGAACCACGTATATCTTGTGTTGTGAGTGATTGATGTTATGTTCTTTACTTYTGTTKCTCTGATGATGCATTAATATGTTAGATTTGATATATAACTGTGTGAAGTAGGTTTATACTTGGAAAGAATAATCTGATCTCCGTGAGTGGTTGCCTTGATTCCACTTGCATTTCCTCTAGTTGTAGACACCTGTGTCTTGCAACCTTCTATTGCTACTTTGGGTGAGACTGCATCTGCTTCGCAGGTGTTGCTGAAAGGGCCAGTAGTTAGGGCTCATTGGTGCACTATTAGAGTTGAACCATGGTTCTTCCCCTATGCCAACACCAGTCTACCCCTGTGTCTTAAGGGTAAAGAAATATTTTTCAGGTATCAGTCACAACCTAGAACAAACCACGGGTAAAAATCAAGCACCCCTTTTCCATTGTGTTCTGCATCGACCTATCATTACCCTGGTGCACTTTGATAGCTATTTTGACTTGATAGAGCGTTACTATACAAATGTTCCTCTCTTACAATCTCGAATTAAACACTTAGCTGCTCAGAATGCTTTGTTGAAATAAGAGAACCTCGACCTGAAGGCTCACATAGAAAGGGAGAATAAACGTTTCAAGAGGGTCGAGAATATAATCATTAAGAACAAAACCAGTTTCAAATAAATTATAAATTTCAAACTGTTAGATCCCTCTTTGGCTAATTTTTAATGGAAATGGAAGGTTATACTACTGGTTGCATGGAGAAAACACTCTGAATCATACATTCAATATTCAATAGTTTCTATCTTTTTTTATGTTTATAAAACTTTTGCTTATTTAGACAAAATCAACTCATCCATGAGTGGTTACTATTTTTGCTATTTTTGTAATATTATCCTATTTTTGTGGATTCAACTCTATCCTGTATGATATGAGCTTTTGAATCCTGAACTAGTTTAAATACTATTCACTCTTAGTAGTAACCGAGCCCCTTTTTTGGATGCATTATAGACATGTAACTTTCAAGACTGTATGGACAAGTTGTTCACTCCTCAGCTTTAAACTAGCATGGCACTTCCCATTTATGTTTTCCCCTTTATATTATGGAATGTTAATATGTTATACAACTTTAGTCTTATCAACATATGATATTTCATTTTATTCAATCACTTTAATTCTATCTGTAATTTTTTGTTCATATATTACATCTATGATCATTATTTCATTTAAATATCCTTAATTTATGATTGATGTTAAATGATGTGTTACACGAATGCTTTATATTAAATTTCTTTCCTATAAGTGTTCATCATTACAAGATCACCAGATCTGTATGTTCATTACTCTGCTCTTATATCTTTGCTCCAAAAATACCTTTGAGTTTATTCTGGGAATGTTAGCATCAACATGTTACATGTTTTTCTCACATGCAATATATCTGGGAGTTTGAATTGCAKGGACATAAAMTTATTAYGTACATGTTAGTTTATTGGTATTTTCTTTTAATCAAATTATCCACAAATGAAATAGGAGCAGTTGGAACTAAGCTTTTCCTGTTTATCCGTTCTTATTTCAAATGTGTTTTATTAATATTTTTGAGTTCTTTATATTTTATATATTAAACAAAAAAATATAARATGTATGTGCTTTCTTTATCTACTTCATAAATATCTTTTGCAAAACATTGATTTCGTAAGACATCCAACAAAACTTGCAAATTGTAAATACCATGTTCATAATCACATGCTCATATTCACGTTTCTRTTTTAAAAACTTGTAAATAATTCATGCTCATAGTATTGTAGTTTCTCTTAGATTAGTTTCCTTTATTTTGTTATTTTAGGATTTTAGTTGGCCAAYGAAGCCATTAAACCMGYCAGGTCATTTCATTCCAAATGACTTGGGTTATTTAGACAAACCTGATCTAGATTTGACCTTCCAATTGATGGTGTGTCATGTATTCCCATCAACAKGTTTCCAACCAACAACRTAAAACGAGAGGATTACTTGGAGAACAAAGCAATGGACAAGGAGATTGCAAATTAAGTCAAAACGCAGTTCGAGACAAACACGGAAAAAAAGGGCATAGTGATAAAGGACATCAATGACCCTGTGACAAGTTTTTCCACAAATATTATGGTCTATATACTCTTGAAGAAGTGTAGAAAGGAAGAGACCCTAACAAGACTCATAGAAGCAGTTGCACAATGCACAAAGTGTATAGTATTCAATTGGGCACCCTATTTACTAAACCAATTTTTGATAGACTGGAGGGATGCACATGATAATGGGACATAATTCCATTACTCTGGCTATTAATATTAGTAGCATTGGTAGGCTATCAGGAACCCAAATTCACAACCTTTCTGGACATAAGAGGGAAATTTTATGCAACACGAGGGAAAGACACTAAGAACCAACAAAAGAATTACGTAGTATTTACAATGTTTTTGGAAGATATGCAACATAAGACCTATAATTTGTGGAGAATATCAATTGAATTAGTCAAGGAAAATGAAGGAATTTCCAAGTTTAAGGCTTCAAGACACCACATGTGGATACATGCCAGAAGAGATCTAAAGAAGAAGTGGCTATAAATGAGGTATTGCACAATGAATGAGGAAGTATAATGGATAGTGAAGGACTGGCCTACATAGTGGAAAGTTCCAGTAATACAAAAGAAAGGAACAAAACCTAAGGAACATGAAGAAGYAGGCCCATCAAAGAATACATGGAGTCCAACAGAAWATACAAGGAAGTCTGCAGAGTGCAGTCAAACCTCAAGCAGTATCACAATAGTCAAGAAGCCAAGGAAGAAAGACATAGAGTCGAGGGAAGAAGTGAAAGGATATGGAGATAAGGTAAAGGGAGATAGCTCTCAGAAGAAGGAGGTACAAGATGACCAAATAGGAAAGAAGAAAACTGAGTCACAAACCTCAACCCCAACCAAGAAGAGGACCAGAACACATGAGGGGGAAATAAGGAAGAAAATGAAGTACCACAAGACTCCCCTAGTACTTACTATAATAGAAGATGATGTAGAATTCGTCGAAGACAAAGTATAAGATAAAGGGGAGAATGTAGTACTTGTAGAAAAAGTACAAAGAGAGGAAATTATGGAGAAATTAGTGGAAGTACATGACATTCTTCAAAGGCTGCAAACAAGTACAATGCAACATCCTCAAGTGCAACAGAAAGAAAAAGCACAGGAGGTGCTAGTATAGAAAGAATAGGAAGAAGGATTACACACAATATTACAGGGCAATGACAATTTTAAGGTCATGAAGGAAATGTTGGAAGTAGATGATAACAAAGCACAAAAATAGGTGAAGGACATAGAGCATCTAGAGTTGGTGATGGAACACATACCCACAAAGGAATTATATGGGTTACATGCGAGTGTGATGCAGGAAGTTCATTCTAGATCTAGGGTGGATGCCACCAACCTAGAGATCGATAGGAAGGTTAAGGAGATATTGAAAGTAAATTATGAACAAATAGAAATGGAGGAGGATGAGAAACAACGTGCAAATAAATTAGAGAAGAAACTTGTAGAAGTATACAACAATTGCAAGTCACAACATAAGAAAAGATAAAAAATATTGGACAGACAATGGAGAGATATAAGAGGGAGATAATAGAGCTAACAAAAATTATGAATCCAAGAAAACCCCTAGAAGTGATGGAACTAAGAGAGGAGGAGGCTATTGCACACATAGATAGCATAGAGTAGGAAGCAAAAGAAGTTACAGAATTATATGATGCCATTGCACACATCTGGACCAACTTGGAAGAAGATGACTGGATCCAGCAGCTGGAGCATAGAAAAGAGAAGTTGAACGTTGCAGTTCAAGATTTTAAGTAGCGACAAAAGACAATGGAAATACCTCTAATACCAAGGGCCACACATGAGATGAAAAACCTACATGCAGAGGTAAAGGCTTCAAAGGAAGAGAAATAAGCACGACAACCTCAGTTGGAGCCCCTATAAGAACAAGCATAAGAAATGACAACAACACTGGAAAAAAAGAAAGCCAACATGGAACATGCACATGTATAAAGCAGGGAAGTGCTGAAAGAGCACGTGAAAGTGTAGGATGTGGAGATATTGGCAGAAAAGAGTGTGCAGAAAAAAGAGAAATTGATGGATTTGGCACATAAGTTTCATGCACTAGAGAGAGCATTGCAGCATGTGAACTAAGTTTGCGTGTCTTGGGATGAGCCACAAGTTAGTGTTGGGGGCCTGTTGGAGCAAGAATTTTTGGGAATAAGCATAGCAAGGGAGGCAAAGTGGGCCAAAAGGAACAATGCGTGCTAGAAAAGAAGGAAGACTAGCGCGACAAAGGGAAAATGAAATAGTGTGCGATAGGATTTGCATAAATCCGACGCATATGTGGAAAAACTTAGTCATGTTAGGGTTAGGATTTTGGA
>JASDQU010099752.1:796307-814446 GCA_032191745.1 Picea mariana
TCTTCATTATTTGAGACTTCATGACTTCTTCTGTTCTTTTCGCTTCTTCAAGCTAGATTTTTAATGTGATTATTTCTTCTTCAAGTCCTTTCTCTTCTTGACCAAACTCTACCTCAATATGGTTTAGATCATTAGTTCTTTCCTTAAGATGATCTGTCAATATATTTTCTCTCATTTCTGCTTCTTCCTTCTGTGATGCTATGTTGGATTCCAAATACAACTTTTGATCTTTAATATTTTCTTCGATCTTTCTAGCTTCTTCTAGATGAGTTATTAAGTTCTGGATGACCTATTGGGATTCTTGAAAAATGTGAGCACTTTCCTTTTGTTTCATCAATTCTTTGTTGAGTGAATTGTTTTATTCTCTTTCTTTTATTAGTTCATATAAAGCACTGATCAATTCTTCTTCATAATTGTCTTCTTTTTCAATTAGTTTTCCTGTCTCATTTACTTCATGGAATTCTATTTCAAGATGTCTTCATTTTTCACAATTAAAGAAAAACAAAATACCTCTATTGATTATGTACTCTTCATCTTCTGAATTTATTTGACATGGTGAACATATTTCTTCTTGATCTGCACCTGCATCTTCTTTAGCATTTTCTAAATCTGCTATGGGTGAAGAATATATATCATGTAACTTATCCCAAAGTTCTTTGGCTGATGAACATTTACCAACCTTTTCTCTTACCGGATTAGGTAATCCTTCCCAGATGAAATCCATTTCTATTTTGGTATTCGTCTTCAATTCCTTCTTGGTTGTAGTCTTTTCTCTTTTTAAACTATCATATCCTATAATGGATGATAGCCAAATATAATACCCTCGTCCCTGTAAAAATACTTTCATCCTTCCACTCACCAACTTCCTTTATTTTTCCAGTTGCAACTGGAAGGAGGCTCCAACCCCCTAGTTTCTCAGGCTACAACCTAAGGTAAGCTCCAACTCCCCAATTCTATGGCTACAACCAGAAGGAGGCTACAACCCCCTATGTTCTCCGGCTACAACCAGAAGGTGGCTACAACCACATGTCCTTGCCTTGTCCAAATTCCTTGTCGTAGAAGTAGAATGATGGAACCACTGTCACACTATCACTTTGAGATATACTATTGTAAACATGTACTAATCAACCTACACCAAACAACCTGTAATCAACCTATACCATAAACAACTTGTAATCAACCTATACCATAAACAAGTGCATCAACCATGAACCAACCTATACCTCAACCTATACCATCAACAAGTGCATCAACCATGCACCAAATATGTACCAATCATGCATCAAATACACATAAAATATGACTCATCAAGATGTACCAACATCATCAACTATACACCTCATGTATGTGCCAACTCATCAACTACTTGTCTCAACCATGTACCCAAAATGTACCTCAACCATACACCAATATAACCATAAAAAATTACCTAAAAATTCATCACTCTATCCATAAACCCAATACCATAAATCATTACATCAAACCATGTGCCACAACCTCACTGTTATTCAACCTCTATTTGTAACATACCTCAACCAAAATCCCTCATCAATTTCATCATCCAAATCTGATTTGTAACTCTATAATAGACCTGGTGTATATGATAACATACTTGCAAACCTTCCTTAACTTTAACAACAAGAGACTAGCAGTTTCATCAAACTTTACTTTAGTCTCACATGACTAATTTTGGATTAGTCAACAACCCTAACTTGAAATAATCATAACTATGTACTTGCAATGCATAAAGATATGAAAATAATACACAATGTCATTCAATGTCTTTTATGCAATTCCTCTAGGTTTCACTGCTTGGAACCTCTCAGAGAAGGAGTTATAGCAAAAATGACATACCTTGTTGAATTTTGGCTTATTCTAGAGAGA
The DNA here is from genome assembly GCA_032191745.1 of Picea mariana. NCBI lineage: Eukaryota > Viridiplantae > Streptophyta > Pinopsida > Pinales > Pinaceae > Picea > Picea mariana. Next base: position 798,192 of record JASDQU010099752.1, read on the forward strand.
AAGCTTGTAGAGAGTTCCCCGCACGTAATATTTGTTGTATGGATCTGAAAATGGTATACAGATTAATAGAGACTATTCTTTAACCAATACATTTGGTCTTAATGAATTTGGATCTATATGAATAAGTTATGACTTTTTTACCCTAAACACCTTTTTTAGACTAGTTTCATGACTAGCCACAAACCATATTTTCCACGGAGTGTAACTACAAAAATACAACGACCCACAAGATGAAATTTTTATCGTAGCTACTTATATATGTTTCCTCAACGGACTCCATATTTCGCAGTCTGAATCATTCTAGAAAAAAAATTATTCCGAAAATGGTGAGATGACTTGTAAATAACATACCTTAGAAAGAGTCATCAAAATAATTCATCTTCCCTTGAATTTCGGCCTTATTTACTTCACCTTCCCTCTGAATTTCACCTTAGATATCCTTTGGTTACCTCAGTCACTTATAAATATTCAATATGCTCAAGTGTAATTAAAATGATAGACTCTTTTCTCTTATTTATACTTTTATGTAGCTTCCTCAAGGGGTTACCTTCTAACCATCTTAAACCACTTTGCTTATTTTAGGGCTAACCCACTTTTAACCACTTGTCCACTTAGTAATTTCTCAATTAACTTTATTATTTAAATAATTTATTTTGTATCCACTTTGACTTATAGTACATTGATAACTTCAATTTATTATTTAAATAATTTCTTCTTTGCAACCACTTTGACTACTTTGACCTTTTGGGGCTTCTAGATGACTCATGAGGGTTCTCCAACTTCACATGGCCATAATGCTCTAACCGTGGGGAGTTATGTGACGTTCCACATACCACCGGAAATGGCATGAAATCTACTATCCATATAGAATAGTCTTACCTTCAAATATATTAAAACTCATACCATTATACATCAAACAAATTTGGGTCCATTACCCAAACATTTGTGCTACCAGACTTTCTTCAAGGGTTGAAATCAATGACAACCAACCCAAACAATCAACACTTCTCTTGGTTTTGAGAATAATTTATTCTCTACCAAACAAGGCCAACCAAATGAATGTGGAAGCTCATATGGCCCCTCCCCTCCCCCTCACATCACTCTCAATTCCCCAATACCCAATCTATAAAATGGAAATTAATCGAAACAAACAAGTAAGATTCATGCATAGAAACTACCAACTCAAAAATTAATTAAGGTAAACGAAACTATGTGTTTGTAAATAATAATTTTATTTTAGCACATACACTATGGCCACTATTTTCAGGTTTGACATAATACACAACATGTAACATAGGATATAAAAAATGGCATACAACTTAAAAACTTGTAATTAACCCACATAAGTAAATTATTTAAAGAGAATGATTCATACACATTAAAATATATAGTTACGTACCTCATCCAACTCAACATTTATATCATCCTTCTTCTGTATCTTCTTCTTCATCCAACTTGACATATGTGTCATCATCCGGTTTAGAAATAGTGTTGAAAGGATTGACGATATCATCATCATCATCAATGTCATTTTTGAGCATATCTTTATCGACATCATTATCAAGAACTGAATTTTCTCCTATGACTAGTTCATGTTCTTCGTCTTCTTTGTCTGTTGACCCATATTCCTACTCTGTCTTTGGCCCATAATATTCTTCTTCAATATCATCTTATTACTCTATAGTATACTTTAATGGCCTTCCTCTTGGATCATATCTAACAACAAATGAGAAATCCCTCTCACCTGGAACCTTTGAGTAAAACTTGTTCACATTGGCTTGGAAAAACATAGCGATCATGTCCTCCTTCAAGCATCATTGTTTTAATCATTGGAAATCCATTTTCATGTTGAATAACAGTTCTTTCCTCATCATGTTCATGCATTAGTAACCTATAACATTTGACATCGAACAAAACTAATTTGAAGGAATTAAATTCACACTCAAGTATATAATCCAAATACCCATAATATCTATTTTCATATTCTTGGGGATGTCTATCACTCCTAGAGGAAACATTAGTGACCTAGAATGCTACAATTATTCCACTATCATAATTTTTCCTGGTTTCATCCAACTGTTTGATGCGAAATTTACGACCATTGCACCACATAGCCTTGTGGTGTTTCAACTACAATATGCAAGACATGTAAAAGCTGCATTGTCAATTAATAAACATATTTATATAACTTGGAAAGTATCTGGAAAAAACACACATGTAGTCACATTAATATAATATAAAATAATTGAATAAAATGGGTGAATTTTCTCTCTTGTCCATATTTCAAACCATATGCTAAATAAATTTCCCTTTGCGTAACATTGACATCTCCATTATGACAAGCTTCTCTAACCAATTTAGACAGTTGTTGCCATGATAAAATTCTTCCATGATGTTGTTTACATCTTTCAATCCATACCTTCCAGTCAATACTGTTTGCAATGTATAAATGTAGTGCATCCCAATCTTGAGAAACTGAATAAAAAATTCACAATTCACCAATATTGAATATTAGTTATAACCATGGTAACTATTAATAATTGATGAAAGAATAAATATTAAATGAGAATGATCATATACACAAAAAATGAAAAGTTATATGTATTATAAATCTCCACAATTTAATTACCTTTCACTTTCTTCATTCTACCTTTCCCCAGGAGATGCTCCCCTTCAAATATTTTGATGGAGTTCACATCCTAAATGCGATACACTACATGTATAGTTGGCACTTCTAATTTAGGAAGATACTGACTAATATACACCATGGATTGATATATCATATATCCCTCCACCATAGAACCTCATGACATGCTCTCTATCTAACCAAAGCCTTCAATGATTTCAAGGCCTCTCCACACATTTCAATCTCCTCAACTTGGTGTATGAGGTAGTGTTCTTATGCATTGAAAAATGTTGGAGTTAGACACTTTTGCATTTCACACATTAGCCGAGGAATTTCTCTCTTCCAATACTTTATATCATCTTGATGGATTTATTTCAATGACAACCATCTACAGATCATGGCGCAAGAAAATAACATGTTTCAATAAAACATAATATATATATTACATTACAAGTAAAACATATGTCATTAAGTACAACAACAAATTGAAAAAACATTTTTCATATAAATCACAACTACTTACCTCATGTATTTTCCAAGATCATATATAACTTGTTTGATGTCATTGTCAAAGTCGTTTGGCAGAGATAAAGGAAGAACATACTGTAACAATAAAAATGAATTGTTATTTGTTTCCAAAGTAGACATAAAAAAATTAAAATCTTAAAAGATGTATATATCCAATATATTGATGGAATATCCAACAATATTGAGTGGGGGATGAATCGGTATTACCTACTTTTTCTTATTAATTCCTTCAATATTAAGCACACATTAATTATTCAGTTAAGAAATATATGATGAACAACAAACCCTTATGAACACAAGATTTATCGTGGAACCCAATAGGGAAAACCACCAACTCTTTTCTACTAACTACAAAATTCCTTTTCTTACAAGTTACATAGAAGGAAGATATTCTTCCTTTTCGATCAACACCAACTGATCAGGATGCACCCACACCCTTGTTCACTAGAACCAACTGGTAGGAGGCTACGATGCCCTGTTTAGTCAGCTACAACTGACAAGGAAGCAGCAAATCCCCTTGTTCACCAGCACCAACTGGTAGGAGGCTACAACCCCCTATTTAGTCAGCTACCACTGACAAGGAAGCACCAACTCCTCTACAAGATCCAACCCGCCCTTGCACCACCCAACCATCCTTAATTTTACAATGTAATTCAATCTCTTCTACTCTTCATTGACTTTGAGTCAAGCATCCATTAACACAAGTCCTATCAGATTTGAACTTTCAACTTCGACTTGTTTTCCCTTGTTCCACCCTTCCTCCCTTTATGCAGGTTATAACACGTATAAAACTTCTCCTGTATTGTCTGCTTGCAAGGTCTTCTGGTTATCTATAGATGAAATTCATCTCTTGCTCTTTGTCTTCTGTCATTTAATCTTTAATGACTCTGTTGCAATCCAATAAAGGTCTTCTATAACATATACTGGATTGCATAATTGCTTCTCTGACTTCCTTTGTTATTGATCTTCAATAATATATTGATAGGCCCATTAGAACAAACAATTCTTCTACTTCAACTCTACTTTTGATTTTTATCTTCTTATCTGGACTGCAGAGACCAACCTTCTCATAATTCTTCCTCGTTTATATAATCCTCAAAACAATGTGATTTTGAGATGTACTGTGTCCTTTTGTTTGGATTGTCGCACCTTTTCATTTAACTAAACTATAATCATTGTTTTATCATTTCTACCATGAAGTTTTTTCATAAATTGATCACATATGGATCAATTTCATCCTTTAAACTCGATCCCGAATCTCTGCTATTTTCATAGAGATAGAATTCTGCAGAGGAGCTTCCTTCAAACCATTACATGTGACTGAGCGTTATAGAACCACGGGCATACCAACTATAATGACACATTATAATTTACTTTTAAAAACTCTTATATCATATGATCAACAACGGTGACCAGATGCTAGGCTAGACGAGTGCTTGAGCACTTATCTGAATCAACGGTCAAGATTTTAACCTCCTGAAATGGACGATTGTCATAACTTCGACACTTCGCCCTTCAAAACTTTTGGACTTGAAAATTTTCAAAACTTCCGAATCAGATTTCCCGAACAGATTAGATGGTTTACGTTTTTTCGCGGAAACTAATCAATCATCAGATTTGATTCTTACAAGGCTTAATCTGATGGTTGGGTCTTATTCAAGAATTGAGATGGATAGCCACAAATTACTTCACGACTTCATCTATTATACTTACACTATCCTTCCACTGTGTTTTGATCAATGGTTGAGAATGCAACCGAAGTATTCTTTAGATCGGGCGACCCATGTCCACTTCAGGACTTCAGCATTCGGGACTTTGGAGGTTTTGAATAGACGTCGGTCCATTTTCCTTCAGAGTGATCACCTGTTGAGTAAGTCATAATACGGTGGAGACCGCTTACTTTCGGTTAACACTTCCACTTACACTATCCTTCCATTGTATTAGATTGATGGATGAGAATGCTCCCGAAGTGCTTCTTTAGATCGGACGAACCATGTTTACTTTGGGATTTCATCCTTTGGGACTTCGGAGCTTTTGTCATTTTCTAGTGGTGAAACTCCCGAAGTAAAACTCTCGGAGTGACATAACTTGCTTACATCTCTTGATGATGTGTCACGAGCTGAGTAACTACCACATGTCACTCAGATCCATAATTTGCATGTACCTGAAATACTTATTTCAACTTGACACTTGTCATTCTCTAACTGTGCCATGTGTCCTTGCTGATGTGGACTACTAACGTGGTCCGTCACAGTTTCTTGCTAACGTGGTCTGTCGATGTAGATCTATCGATGTGACACATATTTATCTCCTTGATCTAATGGTCATAATAGTATCCATAGGGTATCTTAGATCGATGAATGAGAGTGACTTCGAAACTTCATCCTTCGGGACTTCGGGACTTTTGACATTTCTTGGTGGTGAAACTCCCGAAGTAATTCTCCCGGAGTGACATAACTTATTGAAGTCACGTGTTGACATGGCACGAGCCAAATTCCTCTTGACACATGTCATCATCTGATTATTCCATGTGTACTTGCTGATGTGGTCTGCCACGTGTCCTTGCTGAGATGATCTGCTGACCAACAACCATGATCAAACGGTCATTGTATATCCTCCAGATCTGATGGTCCTTATTCATTTTGGATTTCAGAAATTTGGCTATCTTGAATTTTCAAGTTGCCAATTCTTTCAAAGTGAGATTCCCCGAACAGTAAGCTCCTCACTACTTTTAACCCGAACTTAATCTTGTTCATTGATCATGTTTTTAGATCAACGACTCGATATTTCTATGATGCAGTTTTTCCTTGCTTTAAATCCAATGGTCCTTCCTCTAGCTTATCCTATCCTTCCACTTTAGAATGATCTGACGACTGGTGGAAGTTCACATAATTGTGATCTAAGATCTTTTACCTTGCTTATCATATCCTTCTACTTTATTTGATCTAATGGTCGATGTGGACTCTTTAAAGCAGATTAACGGTCAACGATGATTACAGAACCACAACTTGTGAGTGATTTAAATCGACACCCAAACTCCGCAATTTGAAGTTATGCGTTGTTGGTGAGTCAACCACAATCATCGATCTGTAAAGCTGCAAGATCTTACGGTCCTGACTAATTGCGGGATTAGAAATAGCATGATGTTTAATACTTATTACGATCTCCGCAATCTATCCCTGTCATTGATCTGACGATTGTGCATTCTATGGTCATGACTTGATCTTACTTAATCTGATCGTTTGTGGATTAACCACAGTCGTAGATGTTTGAATTTATGAGATCTGACGATCTAGACCAATTGTGGGATTGTAACTAGTGAGTAGTTTAATTATTCTTTCTCTCTTCGCAATTCATCCATGTCGTTGATCTGGCAATTGTGCATCAATAGTCTTGATTTGATCTGAGTTTCATCGTGCCATACTTGCTGAGTTTTGATCTTCATTCGCTAACCCTCCTGAGATTTTATCTTAACTTATCATCACAACAATGATATCGACTGTTGACATCACTATGTTCAACATATATAAATATGTATACCAAAATTATTACCTTAATGAAGGTATGCCAATCATGTATTTTTACCCCACCAAATTCACCTTTCTTCATTAAGATATTATTTATGTTTGAAGAAAAACTATGGGAAATTTAATTCTTTGAATGATCTCTTTTACATAATTGCTTTGCTGCTATGTTAATAACCATGGAAGGTTATTTCAATATCCATCATTAAAATCACACTTTTCATTGCATGATTGGTTTCCTAAATGCCAATACAAATTTTGACAATTTTTTCTTTATCCCTCATAATATATATGATTCACCATAACGTTTCTTTCACATTATTCCCTATATGCATTGTATCAAATAAATGAGCTACTTTTAGCTCCTCGTAGTAGGGAGACCTCATGAATTGAGTGGGATAACATTTCATTCCTTGTATAAGCCCATTATTAATACCTTCACGATGGCGGCCTTAATGAAGCATAAAAGAAATCACAACAATAATTATCAAATACGGTAAAATAAATTCAATAATGAAAATAAAAATTCAAAACATTACATATATGATACATAAAGAAATTGCTTACCTTGATGATTTATTGTTATATTCCAACCTCCATAGGTGAGGTGTCATTCTTCATGGTTTTAATCCAATGTCTTCGTTCCCATTGAAAATGTGTTTTTCAGTAATACAATACCTATGGTTCTTAGGGAGGAAGTTCCTATACTCATCAAACACCATCTTTCTTAAACTTTTTGAATGATGATACTTCATCTTAGGACCATAAATTGGACATGCAAATTTACCCAGTGTTTGAAGACCCGCAACAGATGGATTAATGCCACTTATACGATGAGATTATTTAAAAAAACATGCATGATATCTTTAAATAATTATATAGTATTAAAGTGCAACAAAATGTACAAAAAGTGTTAGTCCTAGTGCACCATGAATTGCCAATACAAGTATTCCACACAATTGAAATTTCTTCTCCCCAATTGGTTTACAGATGTCATACATAATGATGTCGGCCCATAACTTTAGTAGCTCATCGATAAGAGGCTCCATATATACATTCATATCTTTAACTTGGTAATTACCTAATTTTTTGACATTACACATAATTAGTACCATGATATGTATATATAAGTAAATAAATAAATAAAAAGATATTATGCGAAAAATGAAACAAATGAAAATGTTACATTTGAAAAACTAATGTAAAACAATACCTGGAATAATCATTGTCAACATTATGTGCTCCCTCTTTATTAAGATTCGAGGAGGAATGTTATTTTTGATAACAAAAATAGGCCACACTGAGTAAACAAACCTAAGCTCTCTGAACGGATTAACGCTGTCAACTGCCAATGAAAACCTAACATTACGAGGTTCATCTTTAAATTCTTCCCATTTTCCCTCAATTTCCCTAAATGCATAACCATCTGCAGGCATTCAAAGAACACTATCTCCACTTCTTTTCCATGCATGGTAATCCATAAATGTGCTATGATTTCACACCTGAACAATCACTGCAAACATGGAATTATGGGAATATGACGAAGAATCTTTTGAGACACCCTTTTTGTTACTTGATCGGTTCAATATCTATTGATATGACATTGCATACATTTTTTTCGATGTCCATAATATATAATATGATAATTATGACATGCATCTATAGTTTGATACTCCATTCCAATGTCTTTCATAATGGCATGTAAATCTCAATATGTGTGAGGTAAAATATTTGATGATGGTAACACAAATTCACCTAAAAATCTACAACAAAAAAATAACTAGTTAATGTAAAGAATATTAATCGTAAATATTGCATTCTTATTTTACACATTAATTAAAACTCAAAAAAAGAGAAAAAATCAACCTTTATGCATATGTGATGAAACATATTACATGCCTTAGGATCCGTTTCATACAAGTGTTCAACACATGATTCATAACCTTTAAGTTCACCAACAACAATGTAGCAGATAGAATATTTTCTCTTTAGTCTTTATAAAGTCATTTATTTGCTGAGAGGTTCATCATAAATACCATCATTGTCCCCATCCTCATCTGACTGAGCGAACAAGTCTTGGTTCATTTGATTTGTCCAATCGTCTTGAACTGTGTTATTATTTTCATCTTCTTCCATGGGATCATTAACTTGATCTTCATTATTCGCTTCATGTTCCTAAACTTATACAACATCATTTATACTACTACTTTGTGCATTATGCAGAAAGTTAGGAGGCAATTCTAACTTTATAATTACAAACAATCATGAAAAATTAGTGTGTATAACAAATATTAAAACAACATAAAAATTTATAAATACAATTAATATAAAGACAAATAATGAATATATATCTAATTACCACAGGACGATATTCATTCAATCCCCCGTAAACATTCCCATATCTTCTACAATGTCTTTTAGCTGTTTCTATTAAAATACTTACGGGACGTGCGATACAACATCTTTTGCAAGGGAAATAACATTTACCATCACCCTTTTCAACCTCTTTTCTTCCCCACAAAATTACAGTGATGATTATATTATAAAATTGAGTGGTGTAATAGAATATCTATTATATTTTTCTAATGCAATTGACATATAAAAATAAATATTTTTTTTTCTTGACAAGAACACCTTATAACCTTTCTGAACTGTCGTCGTTATAGAAAAATTGTTGCAACATCTCTAAAATGCAACATATTCATAATTTTTTGTCCATCAAAATTCTGACGACAATTGACCAGTGTCAATGTTGACTATGTCAAACATTGGCCATCTAAAGGCTCATCCACCATCCATGGTTTCGTTCATTAAAAGGTACTTCTAATTTAGAAAAAAAACGAATGGGTGAAATCAAACAAGAATATATGCTACAAAGTCATCCTTTAATAAACTTGAATCCACATTACATCCATCATAAAAACATAATAATTCCTTGAAATAATAATAACCATCCTTCCAAATTTTTATTTGCAACCCACTTGACGATTATGGACATTTAGTCATTGTGTTGAAATAGATATAAGATGAAAATTAGATTTCTTTTTATGAAAAAATGATTTTGTTTTTAGTTATATTTACAAATATTTACAATAATTTCAAGAGAGTTAATGTTATTTATTAATGAAAAAATACATAAAAATATAAACTTGCATGTAATACTAAATGCAAATTAATTTAGAGTCATTTTCTTGAATTTATCAAGTATATATAAAAATCAAATTTCTTAAAATGTAATTTTTAATCATTTAATTCCATATCGTGTATTCATTTCTTCATATTAAATAATAATAAAATTACATCTTAAGAAATTTGATGTATTTAGGTGTTTGATAGATCTAGGTTTAAGATAAATCTAGACTTATATATTGTCACATTTAAGTACATAGTTTTTTGTTTTTTATTTAATTTTTTTTCTCATGGAATACAATGTAACATTACGTGACAACATCTTCTCCATATTAGATTGTAAAGCACCTAGCTACTCTCAATACTTTTATAATTTATCTTGTTTTTTCCTTGGAAAAAAATCATATATTCCAAAAAAAAAAATATACATGTTGCAACCAGTGGGTGAGCTTCCTGGGATTAAAAACCCAACCTCTCCTACAATCTACAGTCGACCCTTCAGACCTTGAAAAAAAAAATTAACCATACAAAAATCACAACCTATTTTGTTAATTTTCAGGCTTCATTAAAACTTTACAGCAGTGGATCGCTTAGCGAGTCAAAACCAAAGCTTATGGATTTCTAGTCTAAATGAAATATCTCACAGGTGAAACTCCATATATCTGAGTTCCTCTTCGTTGACGAATTCATGATAACCAAAGGATCCTTTGGGAAGCAATAGGGCTTCCTTAGAGATTTTGTCTGCCACCATGTTCAGTTCTCTTAGGATATGCTGGAAAAATGTCCATTCAAAAAGGATAATTTTCTCCTTTATATCGTTTAATAGAGGAATTGAATTCACAGTAGTAATGACTAACTTGTTGCAAGCCCAGTCTATGATGAATTTTGAATCCCCGGAGATTTGTATCTTCCTCAATCCCTTTTACTAAGAAGTGGTGAGCAGTGTGCCAAGGGATATAAGCTGCACAACCCAGTTATTTGTCCCTCTGCATGAGGCATAGCGAGCGTGGATATAATTAGAAATGAAATGAAAAATTAGAGTTTTAATTTTTGAAAGAATACCTTTCTGGATGGCTTCTATAGAAGTCAAGAAGACAGGTTTCCTTTCCAGAACCGATTTGACCAGGACTAAAAGACCTCCTCTAGATTGAATTCGGTTTCCCCATAAATAAATTGGGTTTAATGAGCCATGTCCAATCGCTCACCTTGTAGGAATCCATTTTTGAATTTCTCTTCGGATACAATATCACTCAGAATAGGCTTGAGTCTAAGGGATATTGTCTTTACAATTAGTTTGCAGATAACCTTACAACATGCTATAGGCCTAAAATCGTTGAAAGAAATCTTGTTTTTCTTCTTCGAGATTAAAATGAGGAACATAGAGTTGAGAGTGCCCAAGAATTTTTCTAAGGATTAAGACTCCCTAACCACTTGAGAAGATCTGAATTTAACATCTCATATAATCCCATGAAAAATTCAACAGTGAATGTGTACGAGCCTGGGATTTTCCCTTTCTGCATGGAGGAGAGAGCACCCATGATTTCCTCTTTAGAGACCTCCTCTTGTATATCATTGTTCATGTCTTCATCGATAATATGAGGGAATAAGGAGAGAAATTCCGAGATTTATTTAATAGGGAAAACTTATTTTTCTTTGTAGAGTTTCTGCAAAAAAAAGACTTCTTGATTGGCTATGTCTTTGAAGGAGTGAACTATGTCTCTTGAATCTGAATGAATCTCCCAAATGGAATTGGATTTCTTCTTGTGATTGGCATAGTGGTGAAAAAAATTGGTGTTTCCATCGCCTTACTTGAGCCAAATCGCACGACTCTTTTTTTTCCAAATAGATTCCTCAATTTTTAATAGGGTATGTTTGTGGGCCTCCAAATTTTTTAGATGTGAAAGGACCTCTTCTGAAAAGGAGGATCTTGGCCCTGATAAATATAAGGCTTCAATTTTTCCCTCCACTTCCTTTAGTTCGACCTAGGATTTGATGAGGTGTTGTTTGATCCATTTCTTCATAATGTGCTTTATGGAGGCATTTTTCTCAGAGAATTAGAACATGAAAGATGAGGATATGTTTGTGCTGAGAGGAACCAAAGTTTCTTTTTAAGGTTCATAAAATACTCTTCTTGGAGCCATAAATCACTGAACTTGAAGGGAGATAGAGTTTTTTCCATTTTTGTTCCTAATTGGAACATAATAGGAAGATGGTTTGAGAGGCCTTTAGAGGAAACCCAAGATTTTAAAAGAAGGGGTCTATTGAGTAGATATTCTAACACTAGGAAGCAATCAAGTCTAGCAATCACCACATCTCCTAGACAAAAATTCCTCCACGTGGGGAGGAGTTTGACTGGTTCTAGGTCTACGAATCGATACTTCTCAAAGAATCTATTGGAATATTCTCTTGAGGATTCAACCCTAGAATTGAAATCCCAGACTTCATGGAGATACAAGATCAAATTCAATTCCCCTCCAATTAGTGTATGGGAATCTTCAAGAACCTTTGATTCTAACATTTCATTCCAGAAAACCTCACGGTTCACATATGGGTCATAAACATTGATGATTTCCAAGATTAGGACTACTTCCTTGTCCGCCAGCTGAACCAATATTGCAGAATTGAGAGCCTTAACTGAAGTAGCGGTGAGAGTTGGACTCCAACCTATTAGAATACCTCTTGATAGACCATCTACATCAATAGTATTAAATGAACATGATTTCATCCATTTTTCCAGAAACTCCTTAACTTGTGAACCAACAACCATAGTTTCTTGCAACACACTACATCAAGACAATGGATCAAAATGATCCGCTTAAGGAATAATTATTTTTTGGGGCACCCAACCTCTCTGGCACTGAAAGATAGGACTTTAATGGAGGCCCCCTCTTAGGGGATTTTCTTTCTCCAAGGTAACTGGTAATTATCATTTTTTACTTGTTGGGTTTTACGTCAATAACAACCTTCTGCTGGGCCTTGAGAAGAAAGGACTTCTGACCAACAAGATTATGTTCCAGAGGGTCAAGAGCTAGCCCCCCTATTGAGTAAGAGACATATTTTCTAGATCTAGATCTTAAAGAGTATATAGGTTTCTTACTATGGCTCACCACCTCGAAAGAGGGAGAGGAAGCCACCTTAGAGGCCGAGGAAAGTGTAACACCCTGTTTCCCCCAGTTTGTAAAAATAACTATACTAGCCAAGAACTGTGGCAAACCCCAAAATGTGAATGTGTGATGTGAATGGACCTTGTGAAAAAGGTCAATGAATGTGAATAATATTATGAATATATATTGCAGGACTGTTGAGATGGGATACGCTAAAAAAGAGACCACGATGGCTGAAGAAAGGTGGTGGAAGGCACCTAGAATGGTGGTGTTAACTTCCACCCAAAACCAATACCGTATTTCGACTTCACTGGCCCGGAGAACCAAGAGCGGCTCGCTGGCCCCAAATTAAATGACTCATCAGGATTGGTAGGTAAAGGGATCCTCATGAGTAATGAGGGATGGAGGTGAACCGCCCATCCGTAGAGTCCTTAGACCTGACCACTGCGAGGAAAGTCGTGCCACATGCAACCTCGCCGAACAGAGAAAAGGCAGGAAGTGTGGGTGATCAAGGGCAGACGCGAGGGAAAGAGGAAGAGGAACTCTGGAAAAACATAGAGTGAGTGATAAACGAGAAGGAGAGTAACCTTCATTCTTGGTCACTGGAAAACAAAGACGCAGTCTCGCAGCATCGTGGTCTCAGCTCGGGGGTGGCTAGTGGTAAATCCGTTGGGAGTCAATGAGCCTATAGTTGGGTGGAAACGAGCACCCCTCTCAGCAGTTGCAATCACATCTGGTGTTATTTCTGATAAGTGTTTTTACATCTTGCATCTTGAAATTTATATGCTGACATGTATGCTCATAGTTTGTGCAGTTTTATGAATGGTTTGTGTATAAGACTGCCTGTGTAGTGTTTTGATTTAGAAATGGTGGTTGCACGCTTATAATGGAAAGACTACGTATGGCTTACGTTTTATAAATCACTATTTATACACATATTGAATTAATTATGACTTCAAGTCTGTTCGCGGGAAATCTATACCCTTATCCATCTCAAGTAATACCCTGGATAGATTTCCCCATAGAGACACCCTTCTTAGAAATCTCACCAAGAACCTGGAAAAGGATTTGAAGGCACAAGTCTTAATAACCCTGTACGAGGAAGAATGATCCTCTTGAAATCCCGAAATAGCAACAAAGGAATTACCGTGTTTGCTTCGCAAGAGTCGTGAAGGAGGCATTGGATGGTCGAAATTCTCCATGGATAATTCACGAAGTTCCGAGAGCCATCAGATCTTGCAGAGGAGAAGGGGAGTTACAGTAAGCCTATTTTTCAAGTTTTAAGTTCAGGAGAAATTAAACCATAGGATCTGAGTCTACAAGAACTGTTGGATCACTCACGAAATCTCATTTCATGGATTCGTGAGTTGAAGGGTTAAAACCCTTGCCTCAAGATTCGTGAGGTTGCGAAAGGCGAAGTCCTAGAGGGGCGAAAGGATTTGTGTGAGCCAGTTATTGGTGAAGTGCATCAGAACTCGGTATTTCGGGGTTTCGTGGGTTGAAGAACCGAAAGCTTAGCATTAGGATTCACGAAGTTGCGAAGTCCGAAACTCCAAAAAGGTGGGAAGTTCCATTGTGGGACCCACGTTGACGACGTGTCGAAATTTCAGCATTTCGGCATATCGGTGGATAAGAGGTTGAGAATTTTGTCCCAAAAGTGCCGAAGTCGCGAGTTGCGACAAGGAGTAGCGAGGAGTTTAGGATCTCAGCACTTTGGGTGCCAGGATACAAAGGAGGTAGCGCTTCAGGAAGTGAAGTCGCGAAGTGCCGAAGCTGGGGATGAGGGACACATGGTAGAACTGCAAGGTGGGCCCGTGAGATAGATAGGCGGACACGTGTCACCTAGTGATAGGAGTCAACACCTGTTGACCTCTCACGTCTCAGGGATTCGTGAGATAAGGGAACGAGAGTTCAACCCTTCGACTTGTGAAGTCGTAAGTAGCGAGAATGCGAGAGGGAAAGCTAACATCGCTTCATGGGGTTTCTTGAAGGGAAGGTGCCAAGGTTGGATGCCACAACTTTCAAAGTGGTGAAGTTGTGAGAAGATCAGGACCGTCTATCTGAGGAAGACAGGTCGCAGAGATCGAGGGACCTCACGATCTCGGAGGTTCGCAAGGTGAGAGCCCAGGAGTTGGGTGCTCCAGGTCATGAGTGGAAAAATCGCGAGGAGCAAGGATAGTCGTTGGATCCAGGTCAAGGGAGAACCGTTGGATTAGGAGATTCATCGCGTGCATCGCGCCTTCAAAGGTTCGGAGGTTGAGAGAACCTCTTCTCAACATCAGAAGTCACGAAGTGCCGAGAACTGAGGCACGAGTGTGGACACGTGGAAGGAATGCAAGGTGGGGCCCGCGTGGTTGATAGGAAGACATGCATCGTCTGGGGAGAAGGAGTCAACACTCCATTGACTTCTCGTGTCTCAAGGATTCGTGAGATATGAACACAGGAGTTTGACGCTACAACTCACAAAGTGGCGAGTTGCGAGAAGTGTGAAAGGAAAGTCAACC
Organism: Picea mariana; assembly: GCA_032191745.1. NCBI lineage: Eukaryota > Viridiplantae > Streptophyta > Pinopsida > Pinales > Pinaceae > Picea > Picea mariana. The sequence continues at coordinate 813,607 of JASDQU010099752.1, forward strand.
CTCACTGACTTCCAAGTTTCAGAGGTTCGCATGGGAAGAGCATGGAGACTCAACCCTTCAACTTGCAAAGTCGTGAGTTGCGACACGAGCTAGTGTTTAGCCTAGCCGGTGGTCACGCATGGAGGGCACTGACAGAAGGAAGCTATACCCATTTCGTGATCTCGGGTATCATGAGATTGGAAAGGAGGAGTTGAGAGCTTCGACTCGTGAAGTCGCGAGATGGCAAGTTGCGACAAGCGCCTTTGGGAATAGGCCTTGGTCATAGCGCTGTGGTCACTTTGGAGTCGTGGAGCTCACGCCTAGTGCTATTCGCATAGGGGAAATTTCGAAGGACCTGTGGATCGATTGGAAGGAGATTCCAGCTGGGAATCAAAAGAAGTCATTTCAGCTCATGAAAGAAACTGAACTATCCTTAAGACCATGAGGTTACGCAGAGACTCTATCAAGGTAGAGGTGGTGTCTGCAGCCTGTGCTAAGCCCTGTAGGGTCTCGGGGATTTTGTCCCTCGAGAAAAGGTGAAAAATATATTACGCCGCAGAGGGTATGTGAAAAATTGGTATCAGAGCATGGTTACAACACTCTGCCTTCTTGGGCTCATGAACAAGTTGCGCAGAAGCTCCATTCGGGACACTCTTAAAAAGAGTAACCCCCTGTATTAACCTTCATAATCAAAAGACGAAGTTAAGAATGAGAAACCCCTATTGTTTATGTGTACATGTGAAAATATGAATTATGTACTGGGTATAAATAAATATAAATATTGACTAACAACCAGTGTTTTCCTTTTGCACACAAGCGGAAGATCAACCGCGGGAAATTATCAATGCATAGTATGGTGAC
>JASDQU010099752.1:814546-832211 GCA_032191745.1 Picea mariana
AGGTGGAAAAGGCAAAGGTGCAATGCTTCATCAGTGGACTACCTAAGGACTATCGGAATAGAATTGAATTTGATGAGCCAAAGACTCTAGAAGGCACTATTCGAAAGGCGACCTATTGTCATGAACAGTTTGGGCATCGAGCAGAACCTCCCAAAGGATGGAAGCAAAAGAATAGTTCAAGATTTCAAAAAAGGGGAACTAAATCCCCAGGGTTTAAGAACTATAAGAAAAACCCAAGAATGAGCTTCCCATCCCGGGGTATGCACCAGCAAAGTTTTCCCTCCTTGAGCGGAAATAAAAATTCTGGACCCATATCAATGAAGACTGATAACCCAAAGAGAGAACCTTTGAAATGTTGGGGTTGCGAGGAAGAACATCTATTGAGAGACTGTCCACACCAACAACAGAATATTCGAAGGATTTATAACATCCAAGAAGCTACTACCGTCAATAATGTGGCCAGGAGTGAGCCACAAATTTTTGCAGCCTTGGATAATAACCAAGCTGACCACCAAGATTCAGTGGTGGAAATAGAAGGTATGATTTCCAACCATCTAGTGTCTGTTTTGATTAACCTTGGTCCAAATTTGAGTTATATAGCCCCTAAAGTTGTTGATAAGTGTAAACTACAGCCACAAAAACATACCAAGCCATGATTGGTACAGTTAGCCACTGGCACCAAAAGAAGGGTAGCAGAGGTTATACTATCCTGCCAATTGATGTTGGGTAAATCCCCCACCCAAGCAACCCTTAACATATTACCCCTGGGATTGTATGATCTATTGATTGGGATGGATTAGCTAGCCACCCATAAAGCCAGATTGGACTGTTACCATAAAACCTTAGAATGTGTAAGTAAAGAAGGGAGAAAGATAACCCTTCAAGGGATCTGAAAACCTGTCTCAGTGAGACAGATATCATCTCTGCAAATGAGAAAGTATTGTTGAAAGGGATGTCACCTATATGAAATACTGGTGTTGAAAACAATCGAAGGTGACAAACCAAGCCCTGACGATCACCCTATCCTGAGAGAATACAGAGATGTATTTCCGGAAGAGGTATCGGGTTTACCTCCGAGAAGGGACATAGACTTTTCGATAGAACTTGCACCAAGAGTGGTGCCGGTGTCTAGGAAACCCTACCAGATAAGCACACCCGAGTTAGTTGAACTCAAGATGCAATTAAAAGAAATGATGGATAAAGGCTATATTCGACCCAATGTGTCTCCATGGGGAGCACCAGTCCTATTCGTGAAAAAGAAGGACGGTACCCTTAGACTATGTATAGATTATAGGCAACTCAATAAGGTAACCATAAAGAACAAGTACCCCTTTCCCATGATCGATGACCTGTTCAATCAATTGGGGGGTGCGTCTATTTTCTCAAAAATTGATTTGAGGTCGGGATACCATCAAGTCCGAATCAAGGGTAAAGACATCCATAAAACTAATTTCCGAACAAGGTATGGTCACTATGAGTTTGTGGTGGTGCCATTTGGGTTGACCAATGCCCCTGCCACTTTTATGTGCTTGATGAACAATGTACTCAGTAAGTTCCTAGACAAATTTGTTCTTATCTTTATTGACGATATATTAATTTACTCCAAGAACAGAAAAGAGCATGAAGATCATCTTAGACTTGTGTTGCAAGTGCTAAGAGAACATCAACTCTATGCCAAATTCAACAAATGTGAATTCTTCCAGAAGCAAATACATTACTTAGGTCAGGTCTATCATGGAATGGCCTACCCCAAAGGATGTTTCAGACATCAAATTCTTTATGGGACTACAAGGATACTATAGGAGATTTATAAAAGGATTCTCCAAGATTGGTTGTCCAATCAATGCCCTCCAGAAGAAGGGGACAAAATTCCTGTGGACACAAAAATGTGAAGAAACATTTCAAACCCTGAAACATCTACTGACCCATGCGCCCATGCTGAAGATCATTGATCCAGAAGCTGACTTCCTCGTGTGCATAGATGCCTGTAAGGAAGGGCTCGGAGGAGTCCTTATGTAGGAATGAAGTGTGATATGCTATGAATCACGAAAATTGAATGAGCACGAAGTCAACTATGTGACCCATGATCTAGAGCTGGTTGCCATAGTGCATGCCTTGAAAATATGGAGGCATTACCTCCTAGGAAGAAAAATTGTACTTATGATAGATCACTATGGATTGCGATACATGTTTGATCAACCAAAGCTCAATGCTAGGCAAGCTAGGTGGATGGCCCTCCTTAGCGAGTTTGATTTCGAAATCAAACACATAAAAGGAAAGGAAAATAGGGTGGTCGGTGCCCTTAGCAGAAGTATGAAAACGATTCACCTGGTAGTGGTGAGCACCTGCAAGACAGATGTCAAGGAAAGAATCAGAAATGCACAAGAAACAGATCCCTTCATCCAGACCGTGACCATGTACCTACAGCAAGGAACCATCGGAGAAAACTATGAATCCTACCAGATGACCGAAGGAGGTCTGCTCACAGAAGTAGATTTTTTATTCTAGATTGTGACAACTTGAAGAGGTTCATACTGGATGAACTACATAAAATACCCTATTCTGGTCATCCAGGATACCAAAAGATCATCACAACCACTAGGAGACAATTCTATTTCCCTGGAATGAAGAAAGACATAGCTGAGTACTTGGCCAAATGCATAGAGTGCCAACAAGTTAAAGCAGAACACCGACACCCAGCAGGATTATTACAACCTCTACCAATCCCATAATGGAAATGGGAAACCATCTCCATGGATTTCATCACTGGATTACCAACCTCAAACAAATAGAATGACGCCATTATGGTGGTGGTGGATAAATTGACCAAGTCTACTCACTTCATCACCGTCAAGTCGACTTGCAAGGCAATAGACATCGCCCAGGTATTTATGAAGGAGATATTCAGACTGCATGGTATGCCGAAAGAGATCGTGTCTGACAGAGACACGAAATTTACTTCTAACTTTTGGAAATCAATGATGGTTGTCTTAGAGACCAAATTTTTGTTTAGCACTGCCTATCACCCTCAAACCAACAGAAAAATAGAATGAGTGAACCAAATACTTGAAGACATGCTAAGAATGCATGTAATGCAACAACCCAAGAAGTGGGAAGACTAGCTGCCACTGGTAGAATTCGCCTACAACAACGGCTACCAAGCATCCTTGAAGATGAGTCCCTTCGAAGCCCTCTATGGTAGACCGTGTAACACTCCAGTCAACTGAAGTAATCCCATAAACATGATTTCTTTTGGACCCGACATGTTGAAAGAAATGGAACAGTAGGTGACTCAGATAAAACAAAACCTGAAGGTCACCCAGAACCGATAGAAAAGTTATGCTGACCAAAATAGAACCCCAAGAGAGTTCAAAACAGGAGACCATGTATATCTCAGAGTTAGACCCCAGAAGAGTTCTCTGAAAATGGGAGCTTGTACCAAGTTGGCACCTCGGTATTGTGGACCCTTTGAGGTTCTAGATAGAGTGGGACCTGTAGACTATAGGCTAGCACTACCTCCCACTATAAAAGCACATAATGTTTTCCATATTTCATTATTGAAAAAATATGTACATGATGCTAATCATATAATTGACTGGTCTGTGATCCAAGTGGAACCGGAGGGAGAATTTCTACTAGAACCCCAATGCATACTGGACAGAAAGGAAACCCCGCTCCGGAACTGAACCATTGCACAGGTCAAGGTGTAGTGGAGACATTTTGGCCCAGATGAGGCTACATGGGAAATGGAGGATTCCATGAGACAGGCATATCCGATTTTGTTTACTTCTGTACATGCATGTCATGTTGATAGATAAGAACATCGAGGATGATGTTCCTTTAAGGGGGAGGGAATTGTAACACCCTATTTCCCCCAGTTTGTAAAAATAACTATACTAGCCAAGAACTGTGGAAAACCCAAAAATGTGAATGTGTGATGTGAATCGACCTTGTGAAAAAGGTCAATGAATGTGAATAATATTATGAATATATATTGCAGGACTGTTGAGAGGGGATACGCTGAAAAAGAGACCACGATTGATCCAGATTTTATAAGCAGAACGAAATGAATACAGATTATTAACAGGTGCTTAACACAAAAATAACAGAGATACAGTAAAACTGGTTTTCTATTAAATAATGAAATAAGCTGAAACTGTAAAATGCAGCGAAAACAAGCTTGCTAGAATGGTGGCGGCTTATCTTTGAGAAGAGATGTGACAGCAGCGCGCATTTGCAAGAAGATCCTTACAATGAGGCTCTAAAGGCCTTTTTACAATAAACAAGAATGCCAAAAGTCCTAGACATCCAAAAACCTAACCCTAGGAGATGAAGCGCCAAGAGTCATGTGGGCCCCGTTTGGGTAAGTTGGTACATCAACTTCCCGGGGTCGTAACTTTTGCATACGNTTCAGGACCCGAAAAACTGCTAAAAATAGTAAATTGCCAAAAATGTCAGAAAACTGTTTTGAGCCAGTTGGAAAGGTGGGTGGCCACCGATATCCATCTGGATCAACGATGGATGAAGAAAGGTGGTGGAAGGCACCTAGAATGGTGGTGTTAACTTCCACCCAAAACCAATACCGTATTTGGACTTCACTGGCCCAGAGAACCAAGAGCGGCTCGCTGGCCCCGAATTAAATGACTCATCAGGATTGGTAGGTAAAGGGATCCTCATGAGTAATGAGGGATGGAGGTGAACCGCCCATCTGTAGAGTCCTCAGACCTGACCACTGCGAGGAAAGTCATGCCACATGCAACCTCGCTGAACAAATAAAAGGCAGAAAGTGTGGGTGATCGAGGGAAAACGCGAGGGAAAGAGGAAGAGAAACTCTGGAAAAACACAGAGTGAGTGATAGCAGAGAAGAAGGAGAGTAACCTTCATTCTCGGTCATTGGAAAACAGAGACGTAGTCTCACAACATCGTGGTCTCAACTCGGGGGTGGCTAGTGGTAAATCTGTTGGGAGTCATTGAGCCTACAGTTGGGTGGAAACGAGCACCCCTCTCAGTAGTTGCAATCACATCTGGTGTTATTTCTGATAAGTGTTTTTACATCTTGCATCTTGAAATTTATATGCTGACATGTATGCTCATAGTTTGTGCAGTTTTATGAATGGTTTGCGTATAAGACTACCTGTGTAGTGTTTTGATTTAGAAATGGTGGTTGCACGCTTATAATGGAAAGACTACGTATGGCTTATGTTTTATAAATCGCTATTTATACACATATTGAATTAATTCAGTCTTCAAGTCTGTTCGCAGGAATTCTATACTCTTATCCATCTCAGGTAATACCCTGGATATATCTCCCCATAGAGATGCCCTTCTTAGAAAGCTCACCAAGAACCTGGAAAAGGATTTGAAGGCGCAAGTCTTAATAACCCTGTACGAGGAAGAATGATCCTCTTGAAATCCTGAAATAGCAGCAAAGAAATTACCGTGTTCGCTTCGCAAGAGTCGTTAAGGAGGCATTGAACGGTCGGAATTCTCCGTGGAGAATTCGCAAAGTTCCAAGAGTCGTCAGATCTTGCAGAGGAGCAGGGGAGTTACGGTAATCCTATTTTTCAAGTTTTAAGTTCGGGAGAAATCGGACCGTAGGATCTGAGTCGACAAGAATAGTTGGATCACTCGCAAAATCTCATTTCATGGATTCGTGAGTTGAAGGGTTAAAACCCTTGCCTCAAGATTCACGAGGTCATGAAAAGCGAAGTCCCGAAGGGGAAAAAGGATTTGTGTGAGCCAGTTATTGGTGAAGTGCATCAAAACTCAATATTTCATTGTTTCATTGGTTGAAGAACCAAAAGCTTAGCATCAAGATTCGTGAAGTTGCGAAGTTCGAAACTCCAAAAAGGCGGGAAGTTCCGTTGTAGGACCCACGTTGACAACCTGTCGAAATTTTGACATTTCGGCATATCGGTGGATAGGAGGTCAAGACTTTTGTCCCGAAAGTCCCAAAGTTGCAAGTTGCGACAAGGAGTAGCGAGGAGTTCGGGATCTCGGCACTTCGGGTGTCGAGATACAAAGGAGGTAGTGCTTCGGGAAGCGAAGTCGCAAAGTGTCGAAGCTGAGGATGAGGGACACTTGGTAGAACCACAAGGTGGGCTCGTGTGATAGATAGGCAGACACGTGTCACCTAGTGAAAGGAGTCACCACCCGTTGACCTCTCCCGTCTCAGGGATTCGTGAGATAAGGGAACGAGAATTCAACCCTTCGACTTGCGAAGTCGCGAGTAGCGAGAACGCAAGAGGGAAAGATAACATTCCTTCTCGAGGTTTCATGAAGGGAAGGTGCCAAGGTTGGATGCCACAACTTGCGAAGTGGAGAAGTTGGGAGAAGATCAAGACCGTCCATCTGAGGAGGATAGGTGGCAGAGATCGAGGGACCTCGTGAACTCGGAGGTTCGCAAGGTGAGAGCCCAGGAGTTGGGTGCTCCAGGTCGTGAGTGGCGAAATCGCAAGGAGCAAGGATAGCCGTTGGATACAGGTCAAGGGAGAACCATTAGATCAGGAGCTTCATCGCGTGCATTGCACCTTCGGAGGTTCGGAGGTTGAGAGAACCTCTTCTCGACATCAGAAGTCGCGAAGTGCCGAGAGCTGAGGCACGAGTGTGGACACGTGGCAAGGTGGGGCCCATGTGGTTGACAGGCAGACACGCATCATATGGGGAGAAGGATTCAACACTCTATTGACTTCTCGTGTCTTGGGGATTCGCGAGATACGAACACGGGAGCTAGATGCTACAACTCGTGAAGTGGCGAGTTGCGAGAAGTGTGAAAGGAAGGTCAAACCTTGCTGACTTCCAAGTTTTGTAGGTTCACATGGGAAGAGCACGGAGACTCAACCCTTCAACTTGCGAAGTCGCGAGTTGCGACAGAAGCTAGTGTTTAGCCTAGCCGGTGGTCATGCGTGGAGGGCACTGACAAAAGGGAGTTATACCCATTTTGTGATCTCAGGTATCATGAGATTGGAAAGGAGGAGTCGAGAGCTTCGACTCGCGAACTCGCGAGATGGAGAGTTGCGACAAGCACCTTTAGGAATAGGCCTTGGTCATAGCGTTGTGGTCACTTGGGAGTCATGGAGCTCATGCCTAGTGTTGTTCGCACAGGGGAATTTCTGAAAGACCTGTGGATCGATTGGAAGGAGATTCCAACTGGGAATCAAAATAAGTTGTTTTGGCTCATGAAAGAAATTGAACTATCCTTAAGACCGGGAGGTTGCGCAGAGACTTTGTCAAGGAAGAGGTGGCATCTGTAGCTTGTGCTAAGCCCCGTAGGGTCTTGGGGATTCTGTCCCTCGAGAAAAGGCAAAAAATCTATTACGCCGCAGCGCGTATGTGACAGAAAGTGAGGGAGTCGAGAAGGGATAAGGGGGGAGGAACTAGAGGGATGTGAGAGTGGGGTGAGGGGGGGACCAGGGAGGCACATAGAGAGGGAGAGGGGCATTGAGGAGCTGAGGAGGAGGGGGAGGGTAGATTGAGAGAGAGGGGACTACAAATTCAAAATAAAAAGTGGTCCCAACAAAAGGGGAGGATGACTTGGCCCTGTGGAGAAGGGGAGAGAGAGGAGAGCATTGGGCCTCCAAGAAAAAAAGGGAGATTACAAGTGATACGACGAGCCATTTCCATGGCCTCAACATCATTGGACTTATACTAATTACTACCATTATCCCCCAACTGGTCGAGTATTGAATCCATAGTCGGTTCAAACTTTTTGCCTCCAACCTTGGAAGAAGGCATTGATTTTTTAACCCAATTTTTTTTGGGTCTGGTAATTATGGGGTTTCGCTTCCTGCATTATGTGAGAAGATGGTCGACCTCATGACAAGCAAAACAATGAAAGGGTAGGTGCATGTAGTCAATTTTATGATTCCAGTGAGAGTTTCCCATCACTAGCTCAATTTCTTCAAGGAGGTCGTCGTAGAGGTTGACTTCTATTAGGACCCTTTCCCATCACCAATCTGAGTTTGGGTCCAAGGAATATTCCAACCCAAAAAAAATATCGATTTCATTTCTTATAGCTTTAAGGGAAACCTCATTCCAGAAGAACATAGGCAATCTCAGAAGGATTGTCCAGAATTTTAAAATAAATACACATGTTTCTATCACACTCTGGCTAAAGCCTATACTGTGACTGTGGCAGGCCCAAAAAAGGTTGTTTAGGGCCTCAAAATGGCCCCAGAAGTTTAAGACCCGAAAACTAGGAAAAAACTACCAAAATGGAAATTGGTCTTTGAGCCAGTGGAATAGGTGGGTGGCCACCGATATCCACTTGGATCATTCCTCCCCCAATAAGAAGAAATGGTATCCATTGCATCAAGTGCCTACATCAGATGAGGAAACTTCTGTTGAACCTGTCTCATGGCGTGCCACTTGCCTTGATGAAGAAACTGCCATGCTTTGATGACCGATAGAGTTTTATAGTCTGTTGGTGGGTGTCCTTTGTATTGTTTTCCATGATATGATCAACTATTTCCTTTTCAATGCAGGAAGGAATGAGTTCTGTAGGGGCCAAATTCTCGACCACATCTAAAGTGTCCAAGAGAGGTGGAAAATATGGTTGGAGTAGTTCCACATTAAATACCAGGTGCAAGCGAAGGAAAGGAGGAGTACTTAATTCAAAAGAATTCTCACCCACAACCTTGGTGATGGTGTAAGGCCTGTATCAAAGTGGGAAAAACTTCTGATGGGGTCCTTTGAGGTTCTCTTTTTTCAAATGCAACTAGACCTTATCACCCACTTGAAATTTGTGTAGTACCCGATGTTGATCGTGGCGCTTCTTGTACTTGGAATTGGCTTTCTACAGAATATCATGAACTTGTTGTTGGATGTAATGGATGTGCTAAAAAATTTTGGCTTCCTGATCAGTCTCTGTCTAAGCATGGGAGGACTCTTCATGTGCGGTTGTAATGGGAAGAGCTACATCAATGGGGGACAATGGTTGGAACCCCAAGCACACCTAAAAATGGTTGTGGCCAATAGAGCTATGGAGAGTTGTGTTGTATCTATGTTGAACATAAGGAATTATTTCATCCCATGTGCATGAATGTTTGGAATTATACATTCGTAGGATATGGATGATCATCATGTGGACTACCTCTATTTTTCCATTAGTTTGTGGGTGGAAGGCAGTTGATTTGGTTAGCTTGGTGTCCATCATTGATCATAGGATGGACCAAAAGGTTCTCAGGAACCTATTGTCTCAATCAGAGATAATAGTTTGTGGTATCCCAAAATGAATCCAAACATGTGTGAAGAAGATCTTGGCGATGGCCTCGATTGTGATGCTCTTCTTGTAGGGTGCCAAAATTTCCATATTAGAGAATAAATCAACARCCACAAAGACATAGTCATTCCCATGCCTATTTGAAGGAATACCAGACATGTAATCCATGGAGATGGACTCCCAAGGCCTATCCAAATTAGGAAGAGAGGTGTGTAGCCCCTGTTTATTGATGGTGGGCTTGGAAATGGCACAAGCAGTGCAAGATCTGATGTACTTTTGAACATCTAATCGAAGCTTCAACCAATAAACAATCTTCTGAAGTACTACCACTTTCTTTTCTACACCAAAATGTCCCGATGCATAGCTGTAATGAGCTTCCTAGATCAAATTTTCATGCTTGCTTGAAGGAACACAAATATGGCTCAAATGGCATAATAATCCATCCTAGATATGAAAGTTGGGAACTATTTTTCTCGCTCTCAATGTCTGATAGGCAGTAGAAAAGTCAGAGTCATTATTTTATAATTGTGTCCATCCAGATGTCTCATGTCCATGGGAGTTAAGAACTTTGGTTAGCATTGTCATGGGGGTCGAATGAGAAAATATGTGACATGGTTGGTGCTACCATTCTTGTACTTGATATTAAAGTGAAGTTGTTGCAATTATGTGTACCACTTTTGATGACATTCATTTTGTAAATTTCCTTGTGTCTGCATGAATTGCAGAGGCTCGTGATCAATGTAGATGATCGTTTCCTTCCCCAAAATGTAATGCTTCCACTGTCGACATGCATGCACAATGGAGTACATCTCTTTGTCATAAGTGAGATATATTCAAACAAAATCAGATAGATTTTCACTGCGGTAGGCTACCAAATTCCCATGCTGAGTGAGGACTACACCGATAGAATAATCTAAAGCATGTGTATCAATCTCAAATGGCCATTGTAGGTTTGGAAGAATGAGGATTGGTGCTGGGTAGAGGTAGGATTTTAAATCCTTGAATGCTTTCTTTTAGTGCGCAGACCACACAAAATTGGCCTTCATGCTACCCTTGGTCACCTGGTTTAGGGCTCGAGCGATATGAGATAATCCCAACAGAAACCACATGTAGAAGTTAGCAAGGCCCAAGAAGCTACAAAGCTCGATCATTTTTTTGGGGGCCAACCAATCACAGATGACTTGGATCTTGGTTGGATCCACATGTAACCTTTCTCATCCATGATGTATTTCAAATATTGGATTCTCTACAATGCGAAGGAATACTTCTCCAAATTGGCATATAGCTTATGTTGTCGCAGGGTGTCCAATACCTACTCAATATGCTCCAAATGTTCCTCCCAATTTTTGCTGAAGATGAGGATGTCATCCAAATATACAACCATAAAGGAGTTTGTGAATGGCCATAATATAAAATCCATCATCTGAATGAATGTGGTCGGGGAATTACTCAAGCCAAAAGGCATGACCAACCACTCAAAGAGGCCTTCTTTTTCCTTGAAGGATGTATTCCACACATCAGTTTTCTCAATCGACACCTAATGATAACCTATATTTAGATCATTATTATTGAAAAACTTGGCTCCCTTAAGATGATTGAGAATATCATAAATCCACAGAATTGGGTACTAGTTCTTGATTGTGGTATTTTTCAGGGCTCTATAATCAATACAAAGTCGTTATGTCCCATCCTTCTTATGTACTAGAACAATTGGGCTCCCACAAGGTGAGGATCTTGGTTTGATGTGGCCCTTCAGAATTAGCTCTTGGATATGGCATTTCATTTCTTCATTCTCCACAAAATAATGCTAGTATATAGGTCTTTTAGGTAGAGGATCACTAGGTTTCCAATCAATTGAGTGCTTTACTTGATAGTGCACATGTAACCCAGTAGGAAAGGCGAATATACCTTTCTACTCTTTGAATATTCCATCCACCTATTGCTACTAGGTAGAGAGACCCTGTGCAAAGGTTTTGGCAGTTACAGTGACCTTCCATTCATCTTCCGATTGAACCATACAAAGGACAAATCTCTCGATCTGAGAAATCACCTTTCTACACTGCTTCATAGAGATCAAAGAGACCATAGTATTTGGGACTTCCTCCGATATCCTGTATATTTGATATCCCAAAGTAATAATGCTTAGGTTCATAAAAAACATGACGCTTCCACATATATGGCTTTCATAGAAAAACATCACAAAATCAAAGTGGGGAAAAATCACACAATACCTCATCTTTGAAGGGTTTGATGCCATAGTGCAAGCGACATTGTTGGATGATGCAGATGTCCCATCCCTAGCTAAGCCAACCGATGGTATATGGTTGAGGATGCTATGTTGTTGTCAAGTTAAACCTATTGAAAACATCTATTGAGATCAAGTTCTTCTGGCTACCACTGCCAACAATGAAATGGAGTGGGGTTCCCTTCACCCACATCTATTAGTGGAAAAGATTCTCCCCTTATTTAGGCTCCTCTGATTCCTTTGGCTTGACTTTTGTGGTAGAGATGGTAACACTAAGTTCTGCATCAATGATCTGTATTCCCTTTTCTGGCTCTAAATTAGAGTCTGATTCAATATTTGACCCCGGGGCTTTCATCTCAGCAAACAATGACTGTTTGGAGTGACATTCATCAGTATTGTTCCAAGGGATTTTGTGGAACTTGCACCATTTTCCAGTGTCCTTCTTTGACTTCCTATTACCCTTCTTTGTTGGTGGCTTGGGCTCGTTGTCATGGGGTTGTCCATCCTTTGTATGTCATGTTTCTTAGGAGTTATGTCCACCCTTACCATACTCTGGGTGTTTCATATTTGCAGACCTGAATTCCCACTTGTTCTGTTGCTTGCATTTCTGCTCGATTTTGACAACATATCGATAAGTGGCTCCCAATGACAAGATGTCCAGAAACTTCCCGGGGTTGTAACTTTTTCATATGATCTTCATTTTAGGTGCATGATATCTTGTTGGAAATAAATATATAAGGAATACACATGTTGTTACACTTTGGCTAAAGCCTACAATGTGACTATGACAGGCCCAAAAAACGTTGTTTAGGGCCTCTAAATGACCCCAGAAGTTTAGGACCCAAAAAATAGGAAAAAACTGCCAAAATGGAAATTGGTCTTTGAGCTAGTGGAATAGGTATGTGGCCACTAATATCCACCTGGATCAGTAACTCACATCCCATTTTTGTAAGACAAGCCTCGAGGGGCCCCACTACCAGTCCCTTTCTTGAATAACAACAACATCTAAATCAAAATTGAAATTAAAACATAGTCATCCTCGAGGTAGGATATGAAACCTTGGAGAGTAACCAAGCTTCTCCTTCCACTTGTTATGAATCCCAAGAGCTAGCAAATTTTCTTCGACTTGATTTCYAGAAAACATGTCCACAAGAGTTTTTTCAAGGAGGGAGAGGATATCCTTAAGTTAGATATCCCGACCCACCACCATTWAGGTTTTTCCTTTCTGTGATCTAATSAATTTTCAAGAAGAGGAAACAAAACCTTTTTCAAAAGAGCTCAAGGGCACAAAAAAAGGGAAATTCACTTGGGTGGGGGTGCTTGGGGGCAAGAGTAGAGGGGGAGACAAGGGTGCAAGAGGGAGTAGAAGGGAGAGTAGAGYGAGGAGGAACATGAAAATGAGATAGAGGGGAGAAAAGAGTGGAAGGAGAAGGTGAGGAAGGGAGAGAGGGAGGAGATAAAGAGGCAAGGGGAACACATGGATCTTCCCATGGAATGAGCCATCCAACAAAAAAAATAAATGGAAGAGAGGGAAAGGAAGGGAAGGGAGAGGGACATCAGGACAAATTAGCATCCGTAGGGAAAATATCCACCTCCTTGTTACAACATCAATTTCCACCTTTGAAGCATTGACAATCTTGTTGGCCTAATCCCTATCCTATTTACAAACTATTATTCCCCATACCTCCTTGAGACCTTCCAAAATACATTTTTTTGGAATATGTACGTTCCTTCATAGTTATCGTAATTGCATAAATGTGGGCCACTAAAGGAAAAATCTCGTACATGCCAGAAAATGATTAAAAATATATATATTTACGCTTATTTAAATTTTGAGTTACGGGTTTGGTTAGTTGCCTAACTCTTTTTACATGTATTCAACTGTCTCTAACTAACTAGAGACCACATAAAAGGAGAATTTGCCCAAGGAGAAAGGTAATGACAAGTAATGATTTTTTACACACATTAACCAAACCTCAGTTTGGCTAACCCCGCCAAGTATGTAAACCATTATACATCCATGTTGTTCCTAGTTTGACCTAGAAACCGTTATTTCTAGCCCCCTTTTCTGATCACTAACTTATCTTTCCAAGAGTTTCCCCTTATATTCGTTTTAGGACTGTGGTAGATCTGAAGTTAATAGCATCTTGTATAGAAGGAGCAAGGGTGGAGGAACCTATGATCTCTCTCGATGGGGAAACGACATGTAGGGCATGTATAAAGATGTAACCACCTTAACTTCTGAATAAATATAGAAACTCTTTCCTTCAAAATATGTTGTATTTGTAATGTTTTGTTTGCAATATTTTCATATATATTTCGTAGAATACTAGCTGTTGAGATTTTACTATTATATTTCATTAGACTAACATGTAAGTATTATTATAAATACCACTATGTATAGCCTTACATCTTTAAGGTTCTTGCAAGTTGCAAAGAAGCTACTAGAAAAGAGCAAAGAAACTAGGACAATCGGAACGACATCAAACATAGGACTTTGGGCGAGTCAATCTTTCTCTTCCTCCCAATAGTTAGTTATCTCTTTTGAAAGCAGTTATTGTATCTTTGTTGCGTGTTCTTTTTGGGAAATTGTTTCTATATGGTCATTGACACACTGTTCTTTGAATACTTATAATGTATTTAGGCCATCAATTTCTCTTTTGACCTCACACATTAGGTTCATTTTTTATAGGGTCAATTTCCACCTTTGAAGCATTGACAATCTTGTTGGCCTAATCCCTATCCTATTTAGAGACTATTTGTTAGTACCAGTTTTGTTCCAGTCATTAGTGAGCACCACGATCGAGATCAAGGGGTCAAAATTCAAGAGAAAGAGGTCAAAAGAGAGAGCTRGCATAGCTCACACACCAAAGAGGAATATTATATGGTAAACCACTAGGAAATGTAAAACAAAAAAACAAKCCCTAAGGGCCCGAGACTCATTCTCAATACTCGAGTGCTTATTGGGAGCATGAAAGGTGCTTATATCACCCAAAATAAGTTTAAAACTCCACCYAAATGGAACCAAGTCATATAAACAAGGCATGAAAAGAAATCATGGGTGGGAGCATGTGCCTGATCATCCAATGGTTGCAAGAGAGCCTGATAAATGGTAGATAGCATGTGTCACATCAAAAAATCATATGGAAGCTAACGTAGCCTCGGGGCATGATAATGGTTTCAAKCAACTACRCGTCAAATGATAAAAGGTGTCACATGGTAAAACACAGAAAAGGAAAYCACTCCCTTAGGTTCGCGACAGTGGTATTCCTATCCCATCAATATTATACACCAACCAACTCATCAACCGTGGGACCACTCGTTCAATGCCACTTGGATTCGATATGGTAGTCCACCTAGATGCCTAGAAATCTGAAAAAGACTTCAAAATACCTCCATGTGTCCTTCAAGCCTGTCAGAGAATTCCATCTATGGTAAAAGATCCCATTATTACTCTTGGTCCCCATGATAGACTCTGCCATATATACGCCAAGCCCGTGAAGACACTTCAACAACTACATGGACCAATCTCAAGCTTCCACACATCCACTTCTTTATGATGATGTTAGCATGATGTCATATCCAATTTCACACGTTTTTTAAAGACTATAATCCATGGGGAAAAAGACACACATATGGAGACAAAGGAACAAGGGAAAATTTTTCAAGAGAGTGGGAAGTTCTGCTAACAACATGAGAAATCCATTAGAAAGGATGTGACATAGAACATAATACCAAACATCACGTTCTCCATCCCAAACCCATCATCATGCCCCTACCTGGAACCATCAGAATATAACAATCATTTTCCTTGACATGTTATTTCACGCATGTTCCAGATACTAACAGATTGGGCTACATGTGGATAGTCATGTCACCCCCTCTACCATCTCAGAAGACACATGTCAGGTTTGTATAGAAAGAGCAGGGAGGTTGCAGCTAAACCATTTTGCAAATAATATATTTTCCATCCCAATGCATAATATAGTAGATGATGATCCACGTGTGTGAACTTATTTCATGGGAAAAGGTCATCAACCATCCTGGATGCAGATGTGGGGATTTCCTTCTCAAATATCATTAGCACAACCAGGAATCCAGAAGGGCATGAAGGAGCTCACCCTAATGTGCAATTGTATCATTTGACAGGCCTGAGGCAACAACTCTAGGAAAGAGATTCCAAGCTCTGGTCATTGATACGTTGCACCAACAAGTGTTTAGGTATAAGAAGAAGGTGCAAGTAGGAATATTTCAACCAACCAAAAACCCAAATAATTCCATGGTAGAACATGCCCACCTCTGTAGAGAAAGACCCCATGCAACCAATCAAAAAGACCCATCTCAAGGCTCAATAATACAAAGGGAACACGTCCCACTAAGTGCCAATGCATCAACTTTGGGGGTAAAAATCTATTTTCACCCAGTTAAAATGAATATAACCCAGTAAATGAGATGAAAATTGTTAATATGTCAAGAGTGGTATCAAGATTCCGACAAGATGGAATAGAGCTTCAAGAAGCAGTATTGGTCCAAGTAAGTGATTTTCTGTCAAGTTAGAACAACTATAAATATGTAGAAGAAACTCATTAGTAAGGTCGACATTTTGGGGAATTGAAGAGTATCTTATACTCAAGATGTATGATCAAAAACTCCCTTAGACACAGACCAATTTCAAGGCCACGGGATTCAAGAGATTCATCCATTGTGTTATTCTTTAGTCTATGCTTCTTTTGTGTGTGTGCTCTTGTAAAATCCATCCATATCATTTCATGGCTTCTTGTATAAGATCCCCATTAATAAAATCTCGAGCAACAAGTTTTACGACATGTACTGTGTGACTACATGTTGTTTATCTTATGATGTTGAAGTGATTTCCTATGAATGTATGACCACTTCATGTCATTTTTTCATGTATTTAATGATGTAAAGAGGGTACCATCATGGATGTATATATTTGAAAATGTTTACTATTTGATGCATGTTTTAACGATCTGATATATTTGTAAAAAAAATTGAATTATTAATTTCTCAACACATTATTATGTCCATAGGTTGCGAGATTCACCTTAAATATGCCTCACACATCTAGTTTGTGTTTCTCTTCAAGTCAAATGTCTTGATCTTGTTTCTGGTATTGTATGAGGGTCGAGAGTTCTGTATTAGAGAGAGAGAGAGAATTACCAATAAATTTTGCATAATTTATGTTGTAAAACAACATGGATTTAAGATCCATTCTGGGTCTTATCCCCTAGAGTTCCTCGACATAGTTCCAATATTTACAGCCCGAAACATCTTGAGGGATAACATCTGAAATGGCGTCATTGTCGGAGAACGAAATTTGAAGGTATTTTTCCCTAGGGATACAACATTGTAGATCTAGTACTCAGAGGTGAATGAGTTCCAGACACCTGGTTGTTAAGTTAATTTCACCTTGTGACTCCACAAGAAGGAGATCTCACATCTATTACAAGACATACCAGAAGCAACCTAGATCCTGAGCATACTCCAATATACTCAGAACCTGAGGAGCTCATCACCTAGAGAAACCTCAGAGAACGTCAAATATATTTTCCTCCATGTAGCCTTAATTTGGGAGCTTCTAATTATGTTGTTCATGTATGTAGCAAATTTTTAGAGACTGTTGATATATTTGTTGATTCTATTTCTGTTTCTAAGCTACCTCTTGAACCCTTAATAGATATGCAAAATTCTCCTTTAGGATTTTGTCAAGAGGCAAGCTCCTCCTTTAAACCCTTTATGAAAAACCCTATTATCCCTATGTCTTCCAAGGACCATAACATTATCTTGTAGAACCTTATGGTTAATATAGGTGGAGGAAGAGCTGGGGGAAATCAACCTGCCCCACTAACTTTAAACTCCTAGGTCATGGCATGATTTTCCCTCTAAATATACATGCTCACATCCGTGACTTACCTGCAAATTACCTAAAGTTGTTACCCAAATACATTGGTGAGCCAACCCTTTCTATTGAAGAACACCTAGCCACCTTCCACGATTTCACTGATAACTTGTTCATGGAGCATGACGATGTATTCATGAGATTGTTTGTTCAAACCCTAGAGCGTGTTGTTCACAAATGGTTTAGGGAAGTCCCCACTACCTCTATTGACAATTGGCGGGATCTCGAGTCTGGATTTATGAAACAATGGGGGGAGAAGAGAGACAACTTGTACTGCCTG
>JASDQU010099752.1:834726-845367 GCA_032191745.1 Picea mariana
GACAATCCATAAGACATACACCTATTGTAGGAGGAAAATAATACTATGCCCCTAACTCATAATGACTATGAAGAATCTCTCAACATTAAGGGGCCAACCCTAAAAAATGAATTCAGTGAAGAAGCATTGTTCTCTACTCGGTATAGAAGGTTTGATGATGCATTACAGGCTGAAATGCATAGGAAGTATGATCTCAGGCCTAGGAAGAAATATGTTAACTAGGATAGTCAACCACAAGCTAAGAAGCTAATCTCAAGTCTTTCTATGGATAAATTCAAAGAATTAAAAAATACTATCAAGATTAAAGAAGTTGGTGAAACTTCAAAAGTAGAAAAAGAGGTGAAGGAGCTTGAGGAATCAATTGCATCTTTCCATTTTGAGAAAGAAATTTCTAAAATAAATATCTTGGTCCCATTGACCGAATTGGATAAAAATCCCTCATACCTCAAGCAGATTGAAAAATTGATACAAGGGAAAATCCCAACAATTCCACCTAACACTATGAATTTACAAGATGAGTCTTCTACTATAGTATTTGGTCCTCATACATATGATAAAGAGGAGTCATTTGCACCCTTCTTTGTGACCCTGAATATTCATAATAATATGCTACACAATTTTATGCTCGACTTTGGTGCATCTCATAACCTCATTCCAAAGGTGGTAATGGAGAAATTGGGGTTAGAAATAACCAGGACTTACCATGACCTCTAYCCRTTTGATGCTAGGAAAGTGAAGTGTGATGGAATGATTAAAGAGATGGTAGTTACTTTGGCTCACATTCTTGTTAAGATCATTATGATGGATGTGGTGGTAGTTGATGTACTTGTGAACTATGGGATGCTACTATATARAACTTGGGCTAGAAAGCTATGAGGTACGATGYAGATGGATATGACCTATGACATTGTACAAKTATTTGGAGGAGACAATAGAATATTATACAAAGAAACAMAGTTCTTGTGTAGTTAGTGACCAAAATAATTCTATAAATCACCCCATATATGATGCTAATAAAGACCTAGGTTGTTTCATGCTCTAAGTAAATGAAGAGTATAAAGAAGCCTTGGCTCTGATAAGTATTATTTTGAGCCTTGCCTAAGAGACACATGGTATATGGACAATGTACTTCGATGGAGCATATTCAAAGGAGAGATTATGAGCCAGAGTAGTCCTTATTCCCCCCCAAAAAGAAGAAATTCATTTGTCCTACACGTTAGAATTTGAAGCTACTAATAATATAGTTGAATATGAAGCCCTGATTTTGGATTTGGAAGCAACAAGGAATATGCAAGTTATTGAGTTGGTAGCCTTTGGATATTCTGAGCTCATGGTTCAACAAATAAAAGGTGGCTATCAAACAAGAAACCCCAAGATGTGAGCCTATAGAAACCAAGTATGGGATTTAATTGATAATTTTTACAAAGCTTTTAATATCATTTCTCACTCAAGAGAATTTAACCAACAAGCTAATTCCTTAGCAATAGAAACCAATAATTTCAAGGCCCCTGCCAATCCTCATATGAGTTATGAGATTGAGATGAGGTATAGAACTTCCATCCCTGATAATATAAAGTACTGGAAAGTCTTTGAAGATGATCAACAGATCAAAATATTCCTGGAATTCATAGTTGAATTTGCCAACACATATGTAGATTTAGATAATGAAGAAAAAGGAGAAACCGTGGCTGAAGTAGAGATGAAAATGACCTATGAGTTCAATGAATACATGGTTGGTCACAAAGTCCTCCAATTGAAGAATAATTTTATCCCTAAAGGAATAGCCTCCCTGGAACAACTTTTTGATAGAAATGATGTGCCCATAAAGCCTACAATCATGCCCAAAGATGATAACACTGAATAATTCAACATTGGGACAGAGCGAGAACCAAAATTCATAAKATTGTCCAAAGAAATMTCCYCTAGGAACAAGGATGCATACGTGCAGTTTTTCAAGGAATATGTAGATGTATTTGCWTGGAAATATGAATACCTAAAGGCATATGATACCAGTATTATACAACACAAGATACTACTCAAGCCTGGTGCTAATCCTTTTAGGAAGAAGTTAAGACAAGTCAACCCCTTGTTGSTACCAACCATTGATAAAGTGGTGAGGAARTTACTCGATGCTCAAAYCATCATCCCTCTTAAGTATTTTGAATGGGTAGCTAATTTGGTATTAATTAGGAATAAGAGTGGAGAGATAAGGCTATGCATGGACTTCATAAACCTGAATAAATGCTCACTAAAAGATAACTATCCTTTTCCCAAAATGGACCATATACTTTAGAAAGTGGAGGGAGCAAACAAAATTTCCATGATGGATGGTTTCTTAGTATATAATGAGGTATCAATGCATCCTGATGACATGGAAAAAATATCCTTCATCACCCCATGTGGAACTTTCATGTATGACAAAATTCCCTTTGGTTTGATAAATGTAGGAGCTACATGTCAGTAGGCCATGGATATTCCCTTCATAGGAGAAAATGATTGATTCATTTTCATATATCTAGATGAAATGATTTTTTTCTCCAAGTCATATGAGGAACACATCGAACACTTGAAGCTGACTTTTTTGAAATGCAAAAGGTTTGGCCTATCCTTGAATCTGAAGAAATCTTACTTTTCCATGAATGAAGGAAACATTTTGGGCCATATAGTGTCTAAAGAGGGGGTGAATATATATCCATAGAGGTTAGAATAAATAAAGAATATTTCTATACCCAAAAATAGAAAGGAGGTGAAGCCTTCCTGGGTAGAATCAACTTCCTGAGAAGATTTTCCCCCAATTTTGTTGAGATAGTCACGCACATCACTAACATGTTAAAGAAGAATCATGATATAAAGTGGACCCTTGAAGCCATAGAATCCTTTTAGAAAATCAAAGAAGCCTTAGTAAAATCACCAGTCTTAGGAAGCCCAAATTATGATAAGTACTTTTATGTTTTCTTTTGCTTCTAAACACACCATAGTTGTTGTCTTGATGAATAAAAGTAACAAAAGTCAGGAGAAACCTATAACTTTGTTCAACGGAGATTTGAGAGATGTCGAATTAAAATATAGTAAGTTGGAGAAACAAGCATATTCCTTGGTTAAATCATTGAAATCCTTCATAGACTATATCTTGCACTCCAATTTTTTTTCCTATGTACCTAACAATGCTATTAAAGATATTCTCACACAACCTGAAAGTGAGGGAAGAAGAGGAAAATGGATGGCTGAGATGCAGGAGTATGACTTGGATATAAAACCCACTAAGCTAGTAAAAGGCCAAGGGGTGGCTAAAATTATGGTTGAATCTAGTTTTCAAGCTATTGATTTGAATCTTATGACAATGAACCTCACMAGAGCTAGGCAAGAAGAAGATGAGGCACAAKATCCAATTTCTAAGGTTATCCTCAAGTTCTTCGAATTTGGCTGGTACAAATACATATTTKTTTTTACCTTCAACACTTGAATTGCCCACCTTTATGGTATAAATCCAAGGCTAGATCCATCAAGATCAAAGCTGTGAAGTAATGCATTGTGGGATAACAGTTGTTTTGGAAGGATCCAGTAGGAATATTGTTGAACTGTCTTACAGAGGAATAGACTAAGGAGATCATCACTRAATTTCATAAAGGGATATGTGGAGGTCATCATGCTTGGAGAGACACGGCATACAAAATCCTCAGAGCTGGTTACTATTGGCCCTCATTATTTTCTGATGTAAAACATATGGTTAGGTCTTGTGTAGAATGTCACATGTTTGAAGGAAAGCAGAAATTGCAACCTCTCCCCCTTAGAATTGTTCACACAGAATCATGTTTCCAACAATGGGCTGTAGATTTCATTGGTGAAATTCACCCAAATTCAAGTGGGAAGCATAAATGGATCCTAAAAGCCACAGACTACTTCACCAAGTGGGTGGAAGCAATTCCCACCAGGGAAACAACTAATTCGGTCATCATCAAGTTCCTAGAAGAGAACATATTATCAAGGTTTGAATTCCCTAAGCAAATTATAACTGATAATACATAAGCTTTCAAATCTACCAAATTGTTACAATTTTTTCAAGGGTACAACATAGAGCTAGGACATTCCACTACATATTATCCACAAGGGAACAACCTGGCTGATTCATCCAATAAAAATATCGTAAAGATCATAAAAAAGGTGCTATCAAAAATATATATGTATGCTTAATTAAATGTTGATTTACGGGTTTGGTTAGTTTCTTAACTCCTTTTACTCATACTCAACCATATCTAACCAACTAGAGACAATATAAAGGAGCATATGTCCAAGGAGAAAGGTAATAAGTAATGATTCTTTACACACATTAAGCAAACCTATGATTGGATAACCCTACCAAGTTTGTAAACCCTTATACATATTCATTCTTGCTGCTAGTTTGACTTGGAAACCCTTGCTTCGAACCTCCTTTTCTGATCACCAACTTATCTTGCCAAGAGTTTCCCCTTATATTCTCTTTGGGCATGTGGTAGATATGAAGTCAATATCATCTTGTATAGCATGAGCAAGGGTGGAGGAACCCAGGATCTCTCTCGACAAGGAAACGTCGCACAAGACATGTATAAAGTTGTAACCACTTTAACTGTTGAATAAATACAAAAAATATTTCCTTCAAAATATGTTGTATTTTTAACATTTTGTTTGCAATATTTTCATATATGTTTCGTAGAGTACTAGTTGTTGAGATTTTACTATTATATTTCRTTATACTAATATGTAGTTATTAGTATAACTACCTCTCTGTATAGGCTTGCATCTTTAAGGTTCTTGCAGGTTGTAGAGAAGTTGTTGAAAAAGAGAAAATAAACTACGRTAATTGGGAACGACATCARTAGTAGGACTCCAGGTGAGTCAATATTTATCTTCCGCCTAGTAGTTAGTTATTTCTTYTGAAATCAGTTATTGTATCTTTTCTGCRTGTTCTTTTTGGGAATTTGTTTTTCTACGATCATTGGTATGKTGCAATATAGCCGACTATTGTAGGGGATTTTTCTCGAAAACAATCCCTTAAGATATCTAAYYCAAAATCCACCTATTCCACATCCGCAGAAACCTTCAATAACACTAAGATATCACGTGTGTAGTCTGAAAAACCCTAAACCATTGGAGRGAAATTTCCCAATTTTATCTTTTTACTTAAATATAAATATAAATASTAAATATGTATCAATGTYGATTATCSTCTCATTATTTCTTATCATTCCATCTAAAAATCAATTACAAAATATGCTTTCAAAATATAATCTAAAAGTTATGAAAATAGGTTACAAGAATATTAGGGGACTATYAAGATCCATGTTTTTCTACATACATAAGGTTCCTCACTAAAACAATAGTTAATCGAGACAACACAATAAGAAATATTTCATATGTTGCTAAATCCCATTCAACATTTCCAATTATAAATTTATTTCAAAAGGTCTTTCATTGGAAATAAGGTATTACAAAAGGTGTTTATTAATTCCTTCCTTTACAAAACTAGTGTTTATCAAAACTACCTAGACCTTTGTTCACATTTTTCCACGATAGAATAATATGGCCACAATCATATGATGCCCACAACTCGGAAGACCCTTGGGGACCTAGGGTTGAATATGGCCATGGTTTATTTTCATTTCCAATGAGGATATCGATGACATTGACGTTTTTTTGATTGAGCATGTGACTTCTATACGAAAGCATTTTGTGACCTTAGCATAGATATAGGTGTTTCAATTGAAAAAATTGATATATTGACTCTAAAAAGATTAATATATTATTAGTATGTTTATGTCATCTCACTAATCTTTTTTATTATGAAATATATATTTTTAATATAATATTAGTATGTTTATGTCATCTCACAATTTTTTTTATTATGAAATATATATTTTTAATATAATATTAATATGTTTGTGTGATTCACTCTAACCTTATTCTTACATCAACAGAATTTTTTTTTAATTTTATTCTGACATTAATATAATTTTTTAATTTTGTTCTTACAATAATTGAATTTTTTTAATTAATTTTTTTATTAATTAAATATTTTTATGAGCAAATTATGATGTTTTCCATTATTTTAATTTTCCTATCATTACTTTTTAAATAATATATTTTTTTAATTGATAATTTCACTTGTGCATTTAAAAATCATTTCAATATACAATGTTCATTTTCTAATATATAATATTTTTCCATTTTAAAATAATTTTTATAGTTTCTCATTTCATTTCTCAAATACATATATTTTTATCTTTTTCTTTTTAATTAATAAATTTTTTTTTTTTTTATTATTATTATTATTATTATTATTATTATTATTATTATAAAAAAGGTGTCTCACAAATTTATACCTATTTTTATATACATTATAATTTTTTAATCACAACTTAAATCTATCTTTTTCCTCATCATTATAAAAAATCATAAAAAATTATCCCACAAATTTATACCTATTTTTAAAATCTGATATAAATAGATACAAAACTTTAATTAAAAATAAAAAAAGACTATATAAATAAAAAGCAAAAGAATATTTTGCACTTATTTAAGATAGATCTTAAGTAATTTTAAAGGCAAATTCTTACTAGTAAAACTAAAAAAAATAATACTATTCCTTTGAAGGATTGGAATTTCTACCATAATTTTTTTTACAAATCCCCTAATATCATGGACAACATTCCAAACAGTTCTACAAATAATGAAGTATTAAACATTTTGTTAAAAAGTTTAACTTAGTAACATTTCATCTATTTATTGTGACATAGAATTTTTACTATTTTTCAAACTTTTTTCTATTTGTGATTTCTTATTACTTTTTATCTGTTTTAAACTTTTCTCAAAGTCACTTATCCATTTTCAAACTAACGTTTTATTTTGAAAGTCTTTCATTCCTTCCCATGGTAAACAAATGTTATGACACTCTCCATCGATGGCAATTTATAAATATGTTGATATAATAACCCTTTCTAAATACAATGTATATCTCATTATTTACTCCAATTTATATTATATTTCTCAAATATAGAATAATCTTAATTTATAATAGTTGTGGAGAAGTACTTTCTACATCCCAATGTGAGGGAGATGTGTAATTCCTTCCTTGTTCAAGATGAAGTTGACATGTGACATTTTAAAAAATAATAATAATAATTTTTTTTTCAATATTGACCATAAATAAAATATTTTAATGTCCACCTTAAGTAAAATATTTTTATATCAACTTTACACACACACACACAAAAAAAAAAAAAAAGTGGGTCAAGGGAATATTTGATCCAAGAACATATCACAAATATAAACTAAGCATAGATCTAGTTTTGAGCTTTGGAAGAAGTGGATCGAACATAGATCTAAACCAAATGTAGATCTTGTATCAAGCAAGTTAAGAAAGAGGTTCTATCATAGATTTAAGGAAACAATAAAATGTTTGTGATTCCACATTCTTAGTGAGAAGATCACTTAGTTCTAGGGTTATTGGCTACAATGGACTGGAAGGTAATTATGGAGTTACTGAATAGAGTGGCTTGAGAGAATATTTGAATCAAGAATCGATACATCCTCAACACATGCCTACCTTCATTAAAAAAATGGTGATATTGATTGTAGGTGGATGGATAGGAAGTGGGCATATGGGTAGGTAGTGGAGATTCCATTGACTAGTTATGGAAGCCACAAGCAAGTTGAGAAGGAATATGGCGAAAGCTCTCATCAATATCCTAAGATAGATACATATTTATATCCCCTATGCGCCCCTAGGTAAAGTAGTGTGGAGAGATTAAAATATTTTCTCATAGATTAAAGTGGTGGCAGAGGTTACATGAATGGTCGGTGTTTTACACCTAAAATGTACACACCAAAAGCATTTTATTTTTTTGATAATGTGGTAGGATAGGTTTCAAGAATTGTTGGTGTCAAAAACTGGGTGAGTCCACATATAAAACAAAGGTAACCATATTTCCCATATTATTGGTTAACATATTGTGGTTGGAAGGAGACGAGATTCAAGGGATGGAGGAATATTTCATCTCATGGACTATTCTAAATAATTTTTACTAGAAGTTTAATTTTTTTCTAAGTACACTAGTATTTGATGTTGGTGGAAAGGCTCCCTAGGGCCTTGGGAAATAAAGGGGGATAATACAGTGAAAAATAAAAACTTAGGGTAAGTGGTTTAATTGACAATCTAGTGGGAGGTAATGTGGTTCCAATTTGTGAGGTCTTTTGTAGGCCTAATGTCGGGATTCAGATCATCCTTTGGAGGATAGTCAATGTATATCTTTTGAAGGATGATTATACTGTGAGAAGAGTAAATATATCTAGATTCAAGGTCTTGGAAGGAGAAGTCCTTGAACCTTCAAAGCACTCTCTATACTTAGAGTTTTCATTTATGAGATTGATAATGGAAAGAATATGGTTTTATAGGTTGTATATGGCAATTTTATAGGTGGAAAGCTGGAATTACAACATTGCAAGGAGAGATGAGGGTGAAGGAGGTGATGGGAAATAAGAAACATAAGTTGGTTAGTGCGTGGTGAAGAGTCAGGGGAGTGGGGTTTACTTGGTTATTGATGAAGTCATGGGTGTAAAATAGATACTTAATTAGTAGGAAATACCTTGATAGGGAAATTCATGGGTTGGAGAGTGACATTGGAACAAATTGGAAGTTGGATTCAAGATGCATGGGTTCCCATTATTGGTTACATTCTATCCTTTCACATTATTTATCGTGGATGGATGGGGTTCTTATTCAATTCCAAGGTAGAATATTTGTCCATTATTAAAGAAGTATGGTTCATGGATAATTATTTCCTATCCATGAAGACAGGACATCATTTACTTCATCCCAAAGATGAGTTTACAGAAAAAAATCTAGTTTGGGTTAAGCTACAATTATTGGAAATTTTCTTGGTAAGACACTTCTAATTAATGATATCATTTTGACTAGTAACATTAGGTCTATGGCAAGGTTGACGGAGGTGGATGGATGGTAAAGTCGTTCTTGCAATGAAGGTCAGGTCTTGTGCTCAAACCCGAGCAAGGACGTGGTCTAGTCGTGGAAAGCTTAAAAACTAGGCCAAGCCCGCTTACCTTTTGCCCAAAGGGGTTGGATCCAATGGTGGAAAGCGAGGAGTTTTTCACTATTGGGAAAGGTTCAATTCTCATGAGGGCTTTACCTAGAGCCATGGGGACACCTTGAGGTAGTGGTCGAATGTGTGGTTGCACCCAGAGATACCATATTAAATGGTATCGTGACTCGTGCACACATAAGTGGATCTAAGCCCACCCCCATGTCCTTCAAATTGAAACCCCTAGATGGGGTGCTAGTTGAGAACACGCATCGAGCGAAGAAGCCAGGAGAGAGCCTCTGTGGCACCGACCACGTGATGATCGCGTGCCTCTCCCTCCCACCTGCCTCATTCCTTTAAGTTCTTCTCACTCGAGATAGGGAACCATTACTCTCAGTGCACCCTGATGTACCTTGTCATCCATCCGATGGACCAACACCTTCATTCAACCTTTACTTTGCATGTGCGATTATTTATAGAATTGCACCAACTCCTCAGGTTATTTGAATTGTATCAAAGGCTTTGGATGTATCATTCCTTCCTGGTTGTTTTCTTCAGAGCTCGGCCTCCTGCCTAGACTTTCCTCGGTTTGTTATCTCCCGCTCCTAGTCTGTTCCTGGTTTATTTTCTCCCTCTCGGTGTTTCAAAGATGCCCATGCTTCAAGGGAAGTCCAAACAAGGGTCATCCTGGAAGCCAAGCTGACCCCATTTAGTTCTCTATTCTCTGCCCACTCCCTCCCATTTATCCTCCTCTTCGATAGCCACCTTCTCCTCCTTCCTGGCGCAGTCGACCCTAAATCCAACCAACCTCCTGCCCCTCTCTACGTCCCTTGCCAACATAATGGAGGGTTTGGACTACTCAGTGGCCTCGTTGGATTATAACCCAAGACCTTCTGTAAATCCAGCCTCTACTTCACATCCAGGCCCATTAGCTCCTCCTAACTCGCTGGTCTCCCAGTTTCTTTAGGCCCCACCTCTCGACGCTTGATATCAGATGGATGGTCTGGAAGCCAGCCAAAATTCATGTCAGCAACACCTATTAAGAACCAAATATCAATATAGCATAGAAAAACCTCAGAATAAGTACTCAACACCTTGAAAAAGAGAGAAATTCAGATAATAAGCCTCTTCGAGGGGCAACCTCCTTATGCCCACATAAATGTACAATTCCAAGATGATTTAAAATGAAAATGTCTCCCTGGTATATATAGGAGACTAGGAGGTATAATTACAACTAATGGCCTAAAGCTGACATAAATAAAATAACATTACTAATATAATATGCCCCAATTAAGGGGTAATGAGCCACTATTTAGGGCTTAACATGACACTCCCCTTGAGACAAGTGTTGTTTGCAACGCTTGAGTAACTATGGATACTTCTGTATAAAAGAATCATCTTCCCAAGTGGAATCTTCAGCCGGTAGTTTCCTCCATTTAATGAGATGCTCTGAAATGGATCTATTCCTTAGTTGGTGAATTCTTGTGTCAGTGATGGCTTCAGGCTCCAATATGATTTTTCCTTCCTCGTCAAGTTCTGGCAATATAGTTTGAACTGGGATCTTGTCACC
>JASDQU010099752.1:845417-860970 GCA_032191745.1 Picea mariana
ATGAGATGCTCTGAAATGGATCTATTCCTTAGTTGGTGAATTCTTGTGTCAGTGATGGCTTCAGGCTCCAATATGATTTTTCCTTCCTCGTCAAGTTCTGGCAATATAGTTTGAACTGGGATCTTGTCACCTATAACCTTATTTAAGAATGAAACATGGAAAAGTGGGTGTACTCGTGAAGATGCAGGCAACTCCAATTTGTATACCATAGTACCAATATTTTGTAACACCTTATAAGGGCCATGGTACTTTGGTGATAATTTATTATCCTTCTTGGCTTGCTTGAGGGACATCTGTTTGTATGGTTGTAGTCTTAAAAACATCCACTCCCATACATAAAAACTTCTTTCACTACGATGTTGATCTGCTTGTTGTTTCATACGATTTTGTGCCATGGTCAGGTTGTCCTTTAATATTTGGAGAACTTGTTGTTGATGCTCGATGTGATCTTCCACTGCTTGAACCTTAGATTTTTCTTTTAGAGAAGAAGTTATGGAAGGAGGGTGGTATCCATAGAGTGCCATAAATGGTGTTATTTTTGTTGCAGTATGAAAGGAAGTGTTATACCACCATTCTACCAAGGGTAACCATTTGAACCATTGTGTTTGTTTATCAGAGACGNTTTGTCCATCAGATTGAGGATGATAGGATGAGCTATGAGCCAATTGAGTACCCAAACAAGAAAATAATTATGTCCAAAAATGTCTAGTGAAGATGGGATCTCTGTCACTTACAATAATCTTTGGGCTGCCATGTAGCTTTTGAACTGTCTCCATGCATGCAGTGGCAACTGTACTAGCTTTGAAGGGATGAGAGAGTGCACAAAAGTGTGCGTACTTGGTCAATGTATCAACAAC
Source organism: Picea mariana (assembly GCA_032191745.1). NCBI lineage: Eukaryota > Viridiplantae > Streptophyta > Pinopsida > Pinales > Pinaceae > Picea > Picea mariana. The sequence continues at coordinate 846,275 of JASDQU010099752.1, forward strand.
CACCACCATGATGACACTCTTTCCTTCAGACTTCGGTAACCCTGTGATGAAATCCATGGAAACCTCCTCCCAACACTAACTTGGGATGGCTAATGGTTGTAAAAGACCCAGGTTCTTAATTGTTTCCACCTTATTTTGTTGGCAAACCAAACATTCTTACACAAACCTTTGAACATCATTTTTAAGGCCATCCCAAAAAAATTCCTTCTTGACCCTATGGTAGGTTTTTAAAAATCCCGAGTGCCCTCCTACTGGAGAGGTGGGCAATTTCAATAGTACCTTTTGTTTGAGTTGGGATTTCTTACATAAATATAAGCGATCTTTGTACCATAGTGAATCATTTTTCCATGTAAATGTATCTGATGTACTGGAATCCCGATGCAACCTTTGAATGAGAGTTCACACTTTTTCGTCATTCTTCCATTCATCCCTTGCTTCTATTATCCAATCGGGTTGGATGATCAAGATAGCACAGAGAAAGGCCTCAACATCTTCATCCTTCCTTGAGAGTGCATCTGCCACAAAAATTTTCTTCCCTTTTTATAGACAATTTCAAAATCATAACCCAATATCTTGGTTACCCATTTTTTTTGTTCTTCTGAAGATGGTCTTTGTTCCAAGAAGTATTTAAGACTATCATGATCTTTTTTGACCTTGAAGTGCCTACCTATTAGGTAAGGAAGCCATTTCTTCAATGCATGTAGTATTTCCATCATTGCCTTCTCATAAATGGGTTTGTGTAAGTCCTTTCCCTTGAGTGGTTGACTTTCAAAATCTAGGGGCCTTCCTTCTTGCATTAAGACATCACCAATTCCATTTCCCGAGGCATCACATTCCACAATAAAGGTTTTTGTGAAGTCTGGAGTGGTCAAGACAAGAGCTTTTCAGATCACCTCTTTAAGTTTTTCAAAAGCTTTAGTTGCCTCTAGAGTCCATGAAAATGCATCTTTCTTAGTTAGTGTCGTTAAAGGTGCTTCTATTATTCCATAGTGTCGAACAAACTTGTGGTAGTAACCAGTCAACCCCAAAAATCCTCTAAGATTCTTCAATGTTTTGGGAATCAGCCAGTCCATCATGGCCTTAATCTTGTTAGGGTCTACCTTGACACCTTCATGAGATACAATATAACCCAAATACTCTACCTCCTTCACTCCAAAGAAACATTTGGATGGTTTGGCATATAGTTGTGTCTCATTTAGTAGTTGTAGCACCTTGTCAACATGTCACACATGATCCTCACAAGACTTGCTATAGATTAGTATATCATCAAAAAATACTAACACAAATTTTCGAAGGAAGGGCTTGAAAATGGAATTCATCAACCCTTGGAATGTGGAAGGTGCATTTGTAAGGCCAAAAGGCATGACCAAAAATTCATAATGGCCTTCATGAGTTCTAAATGTTGTTTTTGGGATATCTTCTTCCTTCATTCTAATATGATGATACCCTGAACAAAGATCCAACTTTGTGAAATAGATTTCTCTATGTAGTTCATCTAACAATTCATCAATGATGGGAATGGGAAACTTATATTTAATAGTGATCTTGTTGAGCTCTCTATAATCTGGACACATACACCATGAGCCATCTTTCTTGAATACCATTACCACCTGTGCAGAGTAAGAACTTTGGCTAGGTCTAATAATGCCAGCCTCTAACATTTCTTCAACCATGCGCTCAATTTCATTCTTCTGGGCATAAGGGTATCTGTATGTCCTGATGTTAGGAGGAACACTCCCAGGAATTAGGTGAATATCATGATCATGATTTCGAGTGGGTGGAAGACCTTTGGGAATATCTTCAAACACTTTGGAATGCTTATCAATGATCCTTTGGAGATCTAGAGGAATAGATGGCTTAGATGTTTGAACATATAGTGAGCATAGTTGAGAAATAACACCTTGATGCCCCTTTTTCAATAATTTTGACATGCCATTAGAGATTATCACCTTACTGGGTTTCCCTGTGATACCTCTTAACTCAATTTATTTTCCTTCCAAGAAAATTTCATGAAAAGTTCTTGAAAATTAAAAGCCATTGTTCCTAATGATTGCAACCATTGGATTCCTAGTACAACATCAGCACCACCCATGGGTATAGCAATCATTGGAATATTCATTACATATTCCCCCATAGTAAGATTGATTTTATTGCATTTTCCTAAGCAATTGATAGTTCCTCCATCTGCAATCATTACTTGAAACTCTAGTGCTGGATATACAAAGCAATTAAGATCTTTGGCTATTTTATAGTGAATGAAATTATGAGTACTGCCAGAATCAATTAGGACTATTACCTTTTTCTTTTTGATATATCCTTCGATCTTGAGGGTTTGAGGAGTGTTAATTCCAGCCAATGCATTACACGATATCGTGGGATTCACTCTTCAGACGAAATTGATTCTACGTTTTCATCTTGAGATGGTTCTTGTTCATGTTCTTGTTCTTCTTCCTCTTCACAATCTATGTAGAATAATTTATTCTCACCACACTTATGTCCCTTACTATACTTGTTGTCACAATTAAAGCATAAACCTTTTTTCTTTTCTTTCCTCCAATTGTTGAGGTGTCAACCTTGTAGGTTAAGGTGTTTTAGAAGAAGGAGAATTATTCTTTCTATAGATGTTAGGATTGGTCCTTCTAGTAGCCATAGCCATATTTTTACTTTCAACATTTCTTGCCACCTTAAATGCATTCTCCAATGATTTGGGTTCCCAAAGGCGAACCTCATGTTGAATGTTGTCTCTTAAAGTTCCCATGAATACATCAATGAAGTGCTCATCTGGAATATATGTTACCTTTATAATCAATCTTTGGAAGTTCTCAACGTGCTCTGTAACTGAACCCTTTTCTTTGAGATTTATCAATTGGCTAAAGAAGGTATTTCTCCTTGTATCCTCATAGTATGCTATCATTTCTTCCGTGAAAATTGTCCAAGTGACGAGTGATTTGCGAGAACAAAGCCATCTTTACCATACAAATTGATTGGGTTCTAAATATAAAGAAGCAATTCGTACCTTTTTTGTATGTGGCACATTATGTAGATCAAATAATTTCTCCATCTGAACTATCTGTGTCATAGGGTCCTTGCCATCAAACTTCCTCATATCAATTTTAGGAACACGGTTGGTCTTCAACCCAAAGATAGAGTTTCTCCATNAGAGAACAAAGCCATCTTTACCATACAAATTGATTGGGTTCTAAATATAAAGAAGCAATTCGTACCTTTTTTGTATGTGGCACATTATGTAGATCAAATAATTTCTCCATCTGAACTATCTGTGTCATAGGGTCCTTGCCATCAAACTTACTCATATCAATTTTAGGAACACGGTTGGTCTTCAACCCAAAGATAGAGTTTCTCCATTATTGATTCACCTTCCTTATGTCCTCGTCATGAATTTCATGGGATACATTTTCACTTTCAGGTGTCCTCTCTATTACGAAATTTTTCAATCCTTCCATGATCTCCTCTTTTAAACCATCCATCTTTGCCTCCAACTTAGCTTCCATCTCTTGCAGTTCATCTTTTGTTACTATCTTCTTTTGTAAATCATTTATGTCCCTACGCATTTCTTCACCTTCATCAAGAGTCCAAGTAGGATTGTCTGGAGGCTTATTTGGTGTAGAAGTTCCCTTTTTGGGTGGCATGTTGGCCAAGTATCACTTTTGAACCTTGATTTTTAGGTGGTTCTGCTAGACAATCTTTCTTCTGTTGTATATTCAAAGTTTCAGCCCTTATGGGTATGAAACTTTGTTTTTTGTAGTTCTATGATATTTATTCTCTACAATGCCACAGGTCTGATCAAATTCGATGTGCCAAGTGGAATTTATGATAACTTCCCCACAACTTGCTGATTTTTTTCCTTTCCATGAGATCTCACTTGTATAGCATGCCCCGCACAAAATAATTGATATAAATTCTGAAACTCGTACCAAAAATACTACAGACTGTCCATTATCCAATGAAACTAGTCTCACTCAATTTGGATACTCTAGGAAGAAGTTATGATTGTTTTACCTGGAACACCTTCTTGAGACTAGTCAATAGGACTAGTCAGATACCCTATCTTCCATAGGGTGTATCTACAAATTTAAGATGACCTAGAAGATGAAAATTTTACCACAGATACCTTACTAATTTCTATGAATATCCGCCGAAGTTCATGGTCTGAAACATTACAGAAAATTTTCAAACTTGTATAACTCGGTAATATCATCAACAATTCCAGATGCAAGAACACGTTGAGGATATTTTATATCCCTGATTACAACTTGGTGAGGCAAAAACTATATGGTTTTACCTTCACCTGAATGAGTGATTTGATGTACTAATAGAAGGTTCCATGAAATACTTGGAACACATAATACATCATTGAAATGACCATTATCTACCTGAATTGTTCCAGAACTTACAACACTAAGAGATCTATCATCACCGACAAATATTTTCTTGGTGTGAAGAAAATATGGATTTATCCTTATCCATATGATAAGATGATCCAAAATCAATAATACACACATCAGAAAAAGATGTAGAAGTTACACTAAAGGAGAAACCAGAATTAGAAAGTGCATATCTATGAGAACAAGAAGAAGATGTCGAATCTATACTAATGTTGTGCTTCTTCATCATTGCTTCTAAAGATTCCATCTTCTTAAAACATTTGGACTCAGCATGACCATATTTCCCACAAAAGTTGCAATGTTTTCCCATCTTCTTATTTTTAGATTTTTCTCTTTTATCATCATTAAGAGCTGAAACTGGTTGAGTGGTTTTGGGACCCTTCTTTTGCTTGTTGTTGTGGCAAGGATGTTGCTTCTTGGGATTCTTGGATTTATCTTTCTTCTAGGCCACTAAGGCTTTGTTGGAGGTACTTGTAGTGTTGATAACTCAAAGTTGCACAATCTTATCTTGCTCTCTAATCAAAGCATCACAAAAGGACTCAAGAGTGGTTTTTAGAGAAGAAATCCCTAGAGTTTCTCTGGTGGCATGAAGGTAGATACAAAAACAAAATATGCACTACCAATCTTAGCAAGAATAACATATATGCAATGCTCATCATCTAGCTTTATGTTACGCTCTTCACATAAAATTCTGAGTATTTTTAACTTAGATAAATAGTCTTCAATGCAAGAAAAATCATTTGGACTTAAAGTCATTATTTGATTTTATATCTCATGGGATCGAATAATATTGTGTTTACCAAACAAAGATTCAATATTTTCCCAAGATTTATTGGGGGCATCAAGTTCTTGAAGGTGAAACGTTAAATTAGGAGAGATGGAAATTATGATTAGTCCACGGGATTCATCATTCCTATTGATCCATCTGACATACTTGTCATCATCAGTGGGTTCTTCTTCTTTTCCCAAGGTAATTGAATACAGTCCTTTACTTCTAAATAAATCCTCCATATGGGATTTCTATTGGAAGCAGTTGGTGCTGGTAAGAAAAAGATCATTGGGAGAATTCCATATTAAATGTGCAGATAATATGAATTTAAAATATGAAACCGATGGTTTGGATGTAAATATCTCAAAAAATTAGGTTGTTTAAAAAAAACTACACTAAAAACGAACTTTGGATGTGAAAGTTATGTCATTTAAAAAAATGCATAAACGGTAACCAAAGAGCCATGTGGTAGGTAGAAGTTGGTCCACGTGGTGATACCCCTCCTAATAACATCACTTTTACAAATAAGTTTATTATGAAGTGACCCTCTTTTATAGAATAAGTGGGGATCACTTTTACTATGAAGTTACTTTATAAAAGAAAGTTGCATGCAAAATAAATAACTTTAAATAAAATATTAAATCTACTTATACTGATTCACTTTTATCATTCAAGTGAAATACACTTTACAATGGATGCATGAAAATTTTCAAAAAAAATAACAAAAGAGAGACTTGAACTCAAGACCTCTTACTAAGTAAAGTAACTTTTAACCAAATGAGCTAGTGCAAAACATTATTGTTTAGAAGGAGGATTGTTGTTCTTGTTGTTAAAGAGCGTGCTCATGAAAAAATCTTTTCACCCAAAAAAAACAATTTATTTCTCGATGGCAACAAGGGTTACATCTCAGTTAACTTACCTGGAAAATGCAATGTTTCCCTCTATTTCTGATTTATCGAGATTGTACAGAGCGCACAACAAAGAGAATATGTAAACATCAAAACCCTTTTCAATCTGTTTCTGGTTTTTCGAGATCACAGATGGAGCGGGGAAAAAATATTACACTTATAGAAAAGAGTAGCAACCTGGAAATAAAAAACAGAAAACCAAAATAAAACCAAAATATTAACTTTGCAAAAATTTAAAATGGCGTATTCGAGATTTATACCTCCTGATCTAAGTGAAATGGTTGTATCTTGGGAAAATGGAAACCTTTTTGAGTGAAAAAAAAATGTTCCTAACTGAAACAAGTGCTCCAAATGTAATGGAACAATCCTCTTAGCCTATAAATGTACGAAAATGGTAGAAACCAGAGATGAGGCAACACTGCTTCACGATCTCAATCTACAATGAGAGCGGGTCTTCAAATGTGCTATGATAGCATCTTCAAAAACACATGTATTCCAACAAAGGATGAACACCTTCAGTAACCACACTCACATAACCATATAAAATATCAACAAACTGATGTTTTCATGTGGTAAAACCCCTACGAGAAAACAACTATGGCCCCAGCCAACGTGGCCACTTGGAGCAATTTATTAATGCAAACAAAAAAATTACAGGGAGTTTTACAAGAGATTTTCTCACAATCGATCATCGAAAAATGACCCTCCATGCTCTTTAAATAGAAATCATGGACCAATCAGATGTTAAACCATGGATCAATGTAGTCGTTAAGAACGAGGATAATATGAATTGTCGGATCAATCTTTGTCGAGAACATATCTTGACCATGGATGATTTTAAGGATGGAAATTTATTTTAAAATTTAGAAACCTTGGCGAATCTTACTAATCCTTCATATGCTAACTATAAATGATTGGCGATTTTTTGTAAAAATATTCAAATTTCTATGTATTTTATATAGTTTTTATAAAATTTTGGCAATTTTTAAAGCAAAATAATTTTATCCTATAGAATTTGGGCGAATCATTTTTAAAATAGCGAATCTTGTTTTTGGAAAAACCATGGAAAATTATCCCATGAGCGAAATTTAGCCCCTAAAATCATCCCTAATCTTGACCATAATATTTCCTAACTACAAATGCATAATAAAGAAACACACTTTTATGTACTGACACATTAGTCCAAGTTGACCTCAACTAACTCCTAAGTGTCTAAATATCCTAACATTCTAAAGTTGATAACCTCATTATTGGAGGGGAATTAAGTCTTACTTTGAATAGAAGGGAGATATGGGGCTCCAATGATCCAGGTGGATATTGGTGGCCACCCACTCATTCCAACTAGCTCACATACATTTTTCATCTTGGCAGCTTGTTTCTAGCTTTTCGGGTCTTAAACTTCTAGGGTCGTTTTGAGGCCCTAAACAACATTTTTTTGGGCTCTCCATAGTCACACTATATATAGAGTCAGATTGTGAAGACAACATGTGTATTCCTCAGATAGAACTTTCCAACAGGCTATCATGCGCCTAAAAAGAAGATCATATGAAAAAGTTACGACCCCGAGAAGTTGATGTACCAACTTACCCCATCGGGGCCCACATGAATTTTGGCGCTTCATCTCCTAGGGTTAGGTTTTTTAATGTCTAGGTTTTTTTTTTAAATTCTTGATGCTAAAAATGCCTAGAGGCCTCATTGTAATGTGCTCAGATGAATGCGCGTAGCCACCACATCTCTTCTCAGAGATTAGCTACCACCATTCGAGCAAGATTATTTTCATTCTGCATTTTACAGTTTCAACATATTTCTTTTTTGAATAGAAGTTAAGTTTCACTGTATCTATGTTATTTTTCACTGTATCTCTATGTTAATGTTATATATATGTGTTTCATTTCATTCATGTCATAAATCGGGATCATCCGGTGGTAGAGTGGATAGATTAGTTGGACTCTTCCATAAATTGTTTAATTAGATAGTTGTTGTGGACATTGATCCTATTAAGCTCAAGTAAACTTGGAGCACTAATAGACTAGGGGAAGATTATGTTTCCAAGAGGATTTATAGGTTTTTGATCCATGGGTACTTTCTACAGAAGGTGGAAAGGTATCAATTGTGGGTAGGATTCAATAGATGCTTAGATAACTTTCTTGTTGTTTTAGAATTGGATAAAAATAATCCAAAGACACGAGCTCCTTTTAAGTTGAATCTAGGATGGGATAGAGAGGAGGGGTTTTAGGATATGGTGAAGGTAAATTAGTTGAGTTACAATCCTTCAAAGGAGATATTTTCTTGTGAACAATTTAAAAATGCTTTGAAAATATTTAAGGAAAAAGTGGTATACTAGGCAGGAAAAAGACACAGAGAAAGGGATGGTCACTGTAAAAGAAGTGGAGAAGAACTTGGAATCATTTTTTTTATATTTATATGATATGTCAACTCAATGATGAGGATAAGGTCATTTTGAAGGATTTGAAGTCAAAAAAGGAAAAGTTACTTTAGGATAGGGAAAGGGAGTGGAGGCTCAATAGTACGACTACCTAGATTGAATTTGGGGATCAAAATACCAATTTTTTTCAAAGCCTTTCCAATCACAGAAAGAGTGTTAATAAAATTTGGGAACTAACCAAGAGGGAAGAGAGGAAGTCCATCAAATTTTAGGATCTGGATGAATTAGGAGTGCAACATTTTGAGGAGGTGTTTGAAGAAGCAACCAGAGAAAACATAGAATAGATTCTCAATGTGACATCCTATTCCCCTAGATTGGTTGGAGAAGAGGAGAATGAGAGGATGTATAAAGAAGTCACAAGGGAGGAACTTCTTTATGTTCTTAACTTCTTTAATAAATATATAAATCCAAGCCTAGATGGTTGGACTATGGAATTATATATTGAGTTTTTTGACCCGTTGGGTGAGGACCTACTTAAAGTTGTTGAATAAGTGAGAAATTTTGGGAGAGTGCATGTATATTTTAATTCCACTTTTATTTATTTCATCCCCAAAGTGTGTTGTCCGGATAATTTTGATGGATTTATGCCTATTTCCCTATGAAACTACATTTATAAAATTATTTTCAAGGTCATTGTAGTTAGATTGAAGACTATCCTATTACAAGTAATCTCACCTTAGCAGTTTGGGTTCCTAGAAGAGCACTAGATACATGAGGCTATAAAATCAACACAAGAGGAGATACAGACTATCAAAACCTCATAGATTCCATCAATAGTGATCAATTTAGATCTTTATAATGCATATGATAGGGTCTCATGGTTGTACCTTCACCTACTCTTAATTCACATAGGGTTATAATTTCCTTTGGTCAAATGGATTATGGGATCTATGATTACTGCCTCCTTTGCAAAATTGATTAATGGATCAACATCAAACTTCTTTAAGTATTCAAGGGGGATAATATAGGGCCTCCCAGTCTCACCCTACCTCTTTATTTTGGTACCAAATGGATTAAGTAGAGCCATTTATGAAGCTAGAAGAATGAGGAGAATCAAAGGAGTGAGAATAGGAAGATCTGAGGCACTCACACACTTAATGTTCATAGATGATGTTCTACTATATTGTTTTGGATTGGAAAGGGAAGGTTAATGTTTCAAGAACATTTTATAGATTTAAAATAAGGCTACATGCATGGAAATAAATGAGAATAAGTATGTAGTTTATATAGTTGGTTTGGGAGGTTTTTGGGATTTCGGTATTGCAGGATGTTTTCAATTTCAACACTTATATATGTCAGAAGGGGTTAAATATCTAGGATTTACTCTTAAACCTGATTGACGTGGAAGAGTATGTTGGTACTATATGTATAAAATTGAAAAACACATCTCTATTTCGTGCAACATGTGGCTCTCTAGGGGAGGTATATTGGTTTTGATAAATTTAGTGCTAGAAGCTATCCTAGTATACTAGAACATCCTAGCTCATATACCCAAAGGTATTATTGAAAACATTAGAAAGATTTGTTTTAATTTTCTATGGAAATATATTAATGATTATAAAGGGAATCATTTGGTTAAGTGGAAAAGGATTGCAACTCCAAAATACTTTGGGGGTTGGGGGCTAAAGAAAATATATTTAATTGGTAAAGATTTGGTAGAAAATTCATTATGGAATTTTATTACAATGGAGATCCTATGGAAATGAAGCTTATACATAAATACATTATTATGGAATGTCATCACAAAGGAGATCCTACGAAAAATGATTCTTATATATAAATAGATTACACTATGAACTCTCTTAGACTAGATTAGAAAGGAAAGGAAGAGTATAGAGAATGTATCCAACTAGTGGAAGGAAATGACACTATCCTTCCCAATCACAGGCTCTTATTTGACATGGAGAGTGGGAGATGGATCAGAAGTAAGAGTGGGGGAAGATGCAAAAATTGGGTGTGGTAGAGACATATTCCTCCCTGATGAAATCATACAACACCTATAGGTAATTAACATGTGTATACTTAATTTGATTGAAAACCTAAATGACACATCATTGTGGTCTCAAGGACAGAGAAAGTTATTTTATCTCAATTTAGAAGGAAATTTGTCCCAAAGGTGGGATCACTTTTTAGTAAAACTCGATAAGGAACATATAATATTGAATAATTCCTCGGATGAATTATTTTGGGCTCTAAATGGAGTGTGGGCTAGTTATGTCTCTAATATTGTATACTAAAATGTTTTTGGACCTGGACTAGGCGATGACAAATGGTTGTGGCAGAAGATTTGGAAAGTTAAGGCCCCTACCAAGTGTAAGTTTTTTTTAATTTTTTATTTATATTTTCGAAGAAATTTTCCTTGGAGAAAAACCTTGAGTACTTCTCCTCTTTTCAAGGATGGTCAAGGAACAAGGCCGGTCAAAAACATGGATTGAATCCACTAAAACATGTCACCAAAGGGGATTGAACCTGGGTGGAGAGGATCATAATCATTCCTCCCAACCACCCGATCTAAACCCAATTGAAAAACAAGTGTAAGTTGTTTATGTGGCTCATATTGAACAATAAAGTTTTAACATGGGAATATCTCTTGAAAAGAAATAGAGAAGGACCAAGTATTTGTTTGATTTGTAGGTGTAGTGAGGAAAACACTTCATATTTTTTCTTGTATTTTGTTTTTTCTTAGAAATTCTAGGTTGAGGTTAGGGATCTTTTGGGTATCTAGAACCTTTGGATATGTGAATCCATAGATACATATATTAATGTTTGGTTTACTCAGAAACATATAAAGTGATTTAGGGTAATCCCATTTCTAGTTTTCTAGGGAATTGATATGTAAAATGTCATGGATATTCCATTGGATAGTTCGTCACAACGGATTTAATAAAATGCTGAAATATTTACCATGAAGGTTAATTTCCTTTAGATCTCAAATTGTTTAATTATTGGTTTTCGTCTTAAAATGTATGAAATAGATGAAATGTGAAAAGTAGAGAACATAAATAAATACCCACATGCCATCCACAAATAAACATAATATATAACCCGAGAAACCCAATATGGGAGAAAACCCAACTAGAAGGTGAGGCTTCTTTGCTCTCTTTTCTTCAAATGAAAGTATAAAGAAAGAGACACTTTCTATGGAGTTTCCTTTGACACTATGGGCTATATGTTTGCTACATAATATCTCCTCCTCTATTATTCTCTCAAAATAACACTCCTAGGCTCTCTGTTAAACTATGGAAGAATTACAATGCTAAATAATAGAACCCCTTCTCCTCCTAGTGGCTCGATATTTAACGTCACCCGATAGCCATCCAGGGGTAGGGTTTTGACTTCCTCAACCCTCAATTGTGATAAGGTTTTGGACCTTCTAGAATATTCTTGAATGTACATACTTTGATAGATCCATATGCGTGAGTAATGGGGGTTGGTGTAGCATCCACTCGTACCATGGTGGTCAACACGGTAGGTCAACGTGCGAGAGGCATAACATTTTCATACGAGCTCCGATTGAAACGATTTTTGCACTGTTGGAAATGTATCGATGTGTAGAATAGTGTCAAGGCCCCCCAGTTAAAATTGGAAAAATATTAACACCAAAAAATGTCGTTTGATGCCTCAAAATGGATTTAGAAGGTTTCAAACCCCAATTTTCCAAATTGGGACATGCCATTAAAATGACCCTGCAAGATGATTCCTCCAATTTTTTCTTGTCTGAAAACATCAAAATAGATGAAAAATTACATAATGTTCCAATCTATATAAGGAATATGGATAGCTAGAAACTCTGTTTTTTTTAAGAGAAGATGATGCCTACGTTTCAGGTCGCTTCCTAGGTTCATCCTTTATTTTCATATTATAAGTTTATTCCAAAAGTTAAATCACAAAAAAGTCTTTTGGAGATATAGGTGGAAAAGTATTTAGCTTAGATATGTTTCAATGGGGCTTGTCAAGGCCTAGATTATATCGGTGGGATTAAATTCATTTTATATCTTTTAGAGATGCACATATTTCTAGTTAAAGGTGATATAAGAAGATGAACAAATAACCAAGGGGAATTCAAGGACTTATATACTAACTAAAATTTTCTTTGGAAGAACATATTGATAAGCTTTAGGTCATGGGAGATTCATATATGGTCATTAATTGGATGAAAGGAAGCCTCCAAGTAAAAACTAATTCTCTCCTTCCACTAGCACAACAATTAAAGGAAATATCTAATTAGTTTCTTTGGGTTAGCTATACTCATATTTATAGAGATCACAACAAGATTGTAGATCAACTCTCAAAGGAAGGACTTCAACCACTTGAAATTTATAGTTCCTTGGAAGAAGTACACGATGACCATACTATGTTCTTACAACAATTTCATTTAGTGATCTATAAATTCCTTTTGAACTTGTAATATGTAAGTACACGGGATTGTTTTTTTTTTTTTTGTAAATAAAAGGATCTATGTATTATCAACAATGTATGTCATTACATTGCCTATAGTCTGTCACCTGTCCTACCACAACATGGAAACCAGGATAGGTGACCTTCAAAAAAATTGTAATTGTTTGATGTGTTACAGTATGAAAAAAACTATAGCCATAAAATGGTCACCATGACCAAATAACATACATCATGAGGTAGGGAGTCTTCCGGTGTTTGCAAAAGTGACAAAACCAGAAAGAGAACAAAAACCTGGAGGAGATAATCCATATGCGAACTCGGAATGCCCTGAATGTTGTAAGATGGGGCAAACTTTTGGCCATAGGTCGGGCACTGTTTGTTAGCTGGAGCTTCAGTCATGGTGTCGAACAAGAGGTCCATTCACTGGACAAGAATTTGTTGATTGTGCATCTGGTCATCAAGCTTCTGTCGCATATAAAAAATGAGTTGAAGATGTTCATCCGAGAGTTGAACAGGGGAGAGCAGAGGTGAATCCTCCTCCAAATATGCATCCATAGCCGTCAGATGGTTCTCCTCCTAATAGGTAGGAGGAATTTCTTCCTCCACAATACATCCACTAGTGCTAAAACCATGAACCTATGTGTGGACTTTGAGAGGTGCGATTTCAGGACGGGGAGTTTCCTCTTCGATAAGGAAGCTATCGAAGTCCATTGTAGGATTGGAGAGGGGTGGCGATGGTTTTTGAAGCATTTCCAACTAGTTTTGTCTTGGGTCAGGAGTGCTTGTTGTAATTAGAGAAAGTTGAGAGGGGTCGAGCCTGTTTCATTTGGAGATGGTGATGTAATACATCGATCCCCTTCTAGATTTTTCCATCTCTCTTGGCATGGCGTAGGGATTTTGGGTGGGACTATGAAGGAAGACTAGTAGAAGAATAGTGGTGGGTGGCAAGAGGTGTGAGAGCATGATAGAGCCGAGGAGAAAAAGAGTTTGCATAAATGGTAGAATGGGAGATTGTTGAGGGGAGCTAGCCTTCATAATGCCTTGCGAATTGATAGGGATGGTCGCCATGAAAGCGGAGGTGACAACTCTCCTAGGCCTAGTACCTATCTTTGTACGCCCAGCCTGGTTCATGCAAGGGGCCATTAAACCTCCAAGGATATCCCAACGCACTACCATAACTCCAGGCTTAATGCAGGTCATTCAAATGGAATGGGAGGGAGGCTGGCGGATGGGATTAATAACCCCCGTTTCTACCAGTTGCCACATGTCGTCCACTGACGGCCACTTGTCAGCCCATCCGAGAAAGTACATGGGATTGTTAAGCCTACTGGTTGTTTTTAATTACTTGATAGATAATATACTTGATATTATGAAGGCTATGGATCTTTCTGGATCTATAGTGAAAGATTCTGAAGAGAGCTATCTCTAGATTATCCTTTTTGGACTATTCCTAAAGCACTTAAGGATTGCATTTTTGGTTATCTCAAATAAAAACACATTTGTTTCTTGGATATATATATATATATATTCTCGGGGAACACACACACAGACACAAAGTCATGGTAAAAAAATTCTTATTATGTGTCGATAGGTGCTTTCGACATCCCAATATGAGAAATATGTGTAATTCCTTCTTTCTACATCCCAATATGAGAAAGACGTGTAATTCCTTTAGTACTTAATCACTAATGTTTTAAAAAATATTAATAACAAAAACTATTTCAATGTCGACCATAAACAAAATATTTCAATGTCCACCTTAAGTAAAA
>JASDQU010099752.1:888729-913275 GCA_032191745.1 Picea mariana
TCTTTGATCATCTTAATTAAAGAAAGAATGGCGCCGGTGAGCATAAGGGAAGGTAAAATTCCAGAGCAAAAGCAGATTGAAAATGGTCGCTTGTTTCCCAAAGTTGTGATACCTGCAGCAGCTGATCAATATCATAATTCTGATTCTCAGAATGAAGAGATGGCTGCAGTTTTGGCGTTCATAAGAAAGGAGAAAGACTGGATTCAGCACGAGTTGCACGAGTCCGGGGCTCTTCTTTTCAGAGGATTTAAGAGTATGAGAACAGCATCTGACTTCAATTCTTTTGTGGATGCCTTTGGATGGGAGGAGCATACCTACCAGGGATTCGCCCCTCGAAACAATGTTGTCGGAAGAGTATGGACTGCAAACGAAGCCCCCCTTGATCAGGAAATCTTCTTCCATCATGAAATGGCTCTGGTATCATATCTTTATATCTTCCTCATTCATGTTTTTATTTAAATAGTTTTATAGAAATCTATATATCATTCATATCAATTACTAATATGCATGTAGGTGAAAGATTTTCCATCCAAGCTATTCTTCTTCTGCGAGATTGCACCTCCTGAGGGCGGGCAGACTGCAATTGTTCGCAGTGATAGGGTTGCGTGTGAGATGGAAAGCAAATTCCCAAGCTTGGTGCAAAAACTGGAAAGAGAAGGGATCCTGACGTGCACGCCCCTGCCGAAAGAAGAGAATCGTGACTATTTTCTTGGAAAAAGCTGGCAATCTCATCTCCAGACGAACGACCCGGAAGAAGCCCAGAGAAGGTACTTGCTTCATCTCCTTCCGTGCCTCAAATATTTTTCTGTCAGCTTAAATCCAAAATATTGAGATGCAGTTCTGTTTGATGCTAGGGTATAAGCCGATAGTGTATGTAGATATATGTTCCTATGTCGGCTTAAATTCAAAAAATTGAGATGCATCTCTGTTTCATGCTAGGGTTTTATGTTTTCATGCTAGGGTTTCATGTTAGGGTAGAAGAGGATAGCTTAAATATGATCAGGTATGTATATATAGTCTGACTGGGCTTAAGGGTTAAGAACATGTGATTCTTTTTAAGAGGTCACTCGTTCAAATCCAAAGGGGTTTCATACACCAAGTTGATGTGCTGGCTTAGCCTTGACCTTAAAAATAGATTATTATTATTATATACTTTTTTTTTCTGAGAAATTAAAATTATTTTATTTTACAGTGTACTATATAGATATAATTTATCAATGTAAAAATTAAAAAAAAACATTTTAACTTATTTTTAATAAATTAACCTCTTAACTTTGAATTTATTATAACTTTAAATTTATTATAAACTAAAAATGATCGAATCCTTTGAAATGTAAATGTTTTTTCAAACTTTTTGTAATTTAAAATTTTCTTCATCTCAAGAGTTTTGATCCCTCTCTCCATATGATAAATTCTATGCTAATTATTTGTATGTGCAAGTCAAATATGCTGCTCTAATTTTTACCATATTTAAAATGGAGTTGAAACATTTAGCAACCAAAGTACACACATCTCTTCTGGTTAAAAGTGTCTATCAACACAATAAAAAAATATTATCTATTAAATAAACAAATAAATCAATTTAAGTGTTTATCAACACAATAAAAAATTATTATCTATTTTCACCCAATATCTATTAAATAAACAAATAAATCATTTTTTTTTGTGCTTTACATTTTTATTGAAAAAAGATTTTGCAAAAGATATAATCCCTCCCTCTTGATGCTTATAATTGGATCTGGTAGAATAGGCTAGCTTCCTTGGATGCAGTCAACTAAGTGCATTTTCTGAATGCAATACATTTTATTTTAAGTTGAATATGGAAATCTGACCTATTATTTCTGTTTTCAGGGTTGAAGCTGGTGGTTCTAAGTTGGTGTGGATGGAAGACGGAAGTGCGAATATTACAGCAGGGCCCCTTCCTGCGACTCGAACCTTTGAAGGATACAGCGATCGAAAGGTGTGGTTTAACTATATTCCTGCTGCTGTGTACAAAAAAGCTGAGAATTATAACATACTTTTATGTGGAGATGGGTCTGCCATTCCGAGAGATATAATTGAGGAGAGTGCCAGAATTATGAACAATGAGTGCGTAGAGGTGAAGTGGGAAGCTGGGGACGTGCTGCTCATAGATAATTTGGCTGTAATGCATGCACGCAGACCTTCCAAGCCTCCTCGGCGTGTCTTGGTATCTATGTGCAAGTGACATTATAATTTAACCTGGGACCAAATAGATAGATAAACGTAGCTTTCTTAAAATGCAGGTAGATAAACAATAATTTGGACACAACGGCTTTCCATTTGTGTGGGTTTGAATTTGGTCGTTTTGGCCCTTACTTTACACATTCTAATGGGTGGACTGCTCTCAATCTAATTTACACATTCTAATGGGTGGACTATTCTGTATCTCATTCTATTTAAAATTGTCAATTCTGACTAATTCAATCAGTTAATGTGTAAGTTTAGTTTAGTTTAGTATGTGAGTTTAGTATTTTGCTTTTTTCAATTTTATTATTTTTAAAATTAATATATAATTAGAAGTTGAATACAATGTGTATGACACATCCATCCCACTACAAGAATACAATGTGTATGACACATCCATCACAACATTTTCCCACTTGTCATATACTTTGCAAGAGTATAAGAGAGAATGCATCAAATTATGAGCTAATTGCTAGGGGTCTTAAGAGCCATAGACTCACAACCCCACTTGAATTTACTTGTGCTCATCGATTTTTTCAAGGCATCTGTAACATTATGCAAAGTGTCAACTTTATCTAGTATCACCTTTTCCATCCTCTAGTGTGTCCCTAACAAAATGGTAATGGATATCTATATGCTTTGTCTTCGCATGAAATTTTTGGTTCTTAGCTAGACAAATGGTACTGTTACTATCACATTGAACTATAATAACTCTGTGACTTATCCGTACTTCTAAAAATAGTTTCATAAGCCAAATGGCCTCCTTATAGATATGAGTAGTTTCCATATACTATACCTTTGCGGTGGAAAAATTGACTACATATTGTCTCTTTCTCATCCAACTTACTACTCCACCAAACAATCGAAACATATATCCGCTCTTAGATATCCTCTTATCTACATCCCTTGCCTAATCAAATTCGACAGTACCTTGTATATCCATAGAGTGTGGGTCCCCTGAAGCATCAATATGATAGCAAATGGAATATTTAGAAGTACCTCAAAAATACCAGAAGAATCTCTTCACTACAGTTCGATGTTTACATCCAGGGTTAGACATGAATCGTCTTAAGACTCCCACTGCTTGGGCAATGTCTAGTATTGATATGTAAACTTCCATGGATATTCTATTGGAACAACTCATCACAACAAATATTATAATATTACGAAATCTTAGACTATGTAGACTAATTTTCCTTAGATCCTAGATTAATTAATTACTAGCTTTGCTTGAATTTATGAAAATAATTGAATATGAAAATGAAAAAACAAGAAAAAATATACACAACATCCACACAATTGAATACAATATGTGTCTTTGGAAACACAATATGAGAGAAAACCTAGCTATAAGGTGAGACCTATGCTCTTCTCTCTTTTCTTCAGTTATCGAAAGCAAGTACAAAGAAATGGGCACTCACTATGGAGTTTCCTTTGACATTGTGGCTTGAATTACT
Source organism: Picea mariana (assembly GCA_032191745.1). Taxonomy (NCBI): domain Eukaryota; kingdom Viridiplantae; phylum Streptophyta; class Pinopsida; order Pinales; family Pinaceae; genus Picea; species Picea mariana. Next base: position 892,392 of record JASDQU010099752.1, read on the forward strand.
ACTACATAATCTCCTACCTCCTTTGTTATTCTTTCAAAATACCACTCCTTGGATGTTCTTCTCAACTATGGAAAAAATACAATACAAATGAATGGAACCCCTTTCTCTTCCTAGTGATCTAATATTTAACATATCATTCCTTGAGCATCTTGATCTATTGTTTTCTCATTCATTTAGAATAAATTGTTACATGACTAACCTTGACCTACACCCAAGACACAATCACCATCATACTCTCTTGTATTACACAAGAACAACCCTGTAGCCAATCTGGCTTACATATACATGACTAACAACCCTCATGTGAACATCAACATAAACATCGACTTAATAAAATTAAAAAACACCTCATCTATAGGATTTACAACATGTAAAACCCTAAATCATGGCACCCAAAAATGTTTATAGATCCACGCAAATCATTGGATGCAAATCCCATGAATATTAGGATTCTGTTATAGTCAACTTCAATTGGTTTACCAGTCGACTACTAGTCAACCTCTAGTCGATCTTCAATCAATTTCCACTCGACCTCTTGTCGACCTCCTATCGGCCACTTCAACTTTTAATTTCTCTTTGATCACTTCGACCTTCGACTCGACTTGACTCATCGGTCGACTTACCTCCCAGTTAGTCCACCTCGACTAGATAATCAAATGACTATTCTTTCACCGCAAATAATATAAAATTACAACATTCTCCCACTTGTTGTATTTTTTTTTTAAAGTAAGAGTTGTATAAAAATCCTTCAAAAAACCAGAGTTACAAAAGTCATCCAGAGGTCCAGACTTTAATAACTGAACTGCCCCAAGGAGAAACCAGTTCATCCAGCCGGTAATAGTAAAGGAAAATGTTTTAAGCTACCAGTCTTAGAAATGATAAAACTTAAACAAATAAAAAACATATCAAGCATGGTCCTGGCCTCCATGAGGTAGAAGAAAGTCAAACATTTTCCTAAAATGACATGAGGACACCTGTGTCGGTCATGTGGTTGGCCTGAAGCATGGCCACGCGAACTGGGAGGTGGCGAAGGTCGTCAGGTTCACAACTTCCTCTTCGACGATTGTCCCCCCCCCCACTCCATGTGCTCGTGCATGGTAGCGCCTGTGCNCTCGTGCATGGTAGCGCCTGTGTCGCCCCCCTCCCTTCCGGCTTCGGCCAATGTACCACTCTCTTCCAAGGCTTCATGCATGGTCGTTTCTGTGTCGACATCGTCGCCAGGCACTTCCTCTTCGACAGGTGTACCTCCCTCGTCTATGGCCACATGCATGGCAAGGCCCGAATCGTCTTCTTCGCCAACCCCTGTAGCATTTTCTCTTCCATCCCCTGAGTCACCTCTGTTTCCTTTCGCTGTGGCTTTGCCTACTCCTGGTGTAGAGTGGTAAACCCCCTACAGAGTGGAGAGCATTTACAAGAGCGTTGAGGCCTTTCCATCCATGATTTCCAGTCAAAACTAGAGGTCATTCAGGCCTTGTCGCAGCTCAAAGAACAGACCTCCCAGTTAGTCCACCTCGACTAGATAATCAAATGACTATTCTTTCACCGCAAATAATATAAAAATACAACATTCTCCCACTTATTATATATATATATATATTTTTAAGTAAGAGTTGTATAAAAATCCTTCAAAAAACCAGAGTTACAAAAGTCATCCAGAGGTCCAGACTTTAATAACTGAACTGCCCCAAGGGGAAACTAGTTCATCAAGCTGGTAATAGTAAAGGAAAATGTTTTAAGCTACCAGTATTAGAAATGATAAAACTTAAACATAAAAACTTAAGCAAATAAACAACATATCAAGCATGGTCCTGGCCTCCATGAGGCAGAAAAAAGTCAAACATTTGCCTAAAATGACATGAGGACACATGTGTCGGTCATGCGGTTGGCCTGAAGCATGGCCACATGAACTGGGGGGTGGCGAAGGTCGTCGGGTCCACAACTTCCTCTTCGACGATTGTCCCCCCCCCCACTCCATGTGCTCGTCCATGGTAGCACTTGTGTCGCCCCCCTCCCTTCTAGTTTCGACCAATGTACCAATCTCTTCCAAGGCTTCATGCATGGTCGTTTTTGCGTCGATGTTGTCGCCAGGAACTTCCTCTTCGACAGGTGTACCTCCCTCGTCTATGGCCATGTGCATGGCAAGGCCCGAATCGTCTTCGTCGCCAACCCCTGTAGCATCTTCTCCTCCATCCCCTGAGTCACCTCTATTTCCTTCCACTGCGTCTTCGCCTACTCCTGGTGTAGAGTGGTAAACCCCCTGCAGAGTGGAGAGAATTTGCAGGAGCGTTGAGGCCTTTCCATCCATGATTTCCAGTCGAAATTGGAGGTCATCTAGGCCTTGTCGCAACTCAAAGAACATACCTTGTAGGATAACAATGTTGTCCTACAATTCTGAGTCTGGTACTGAGTCGAAAAAGGAGTGAGACCCTAGTTGTGGCCCCAAGAGATTTGGTGTCGGTCCTAGGTGAGGTCGACTGGAAGAGTTCTCTTGTTGGCCAGGTGCGCTCGCCGGTGAATTTGGTGGGACTAAATGAGGCAGTAACTAGGATGAGGCCAAGTCGAAAGAGGGCCTTGGGTGGAAACCCAGTGAATTGTCAGAGAGGGCAAGCCATTCCAGCCGAGTAGCATAGGGAGAGGAGACGACCGGGAGGTCACTAGGACCTTGTCGTGACTATGACGGAGAGGAGTGCGAGGAAGATGAAGCGGGTGACGAGTTATGGGATGGTGCAGGTGGCGGTATGAGAACCACTTGCAGCCGGCTTGGCTGCCAGGCTAAGATGTGCCTTGATTTTCCTCTTTGCCTTGGAATTCCGGTAGTGCTGAGGGGGAATGCAGGTGCAGGGAGGAAGCACAGGTAATGGAGGTGTAGCTGGAAGCAATTCAGGTTGCAGGGGAGCTTAGTGAAGGAAGTGAACCTCTGCAAATGTAACTGGCAGGAGGCATGGCGTCGAGGCAGCTGAAGGAGGCAAAGGCGCACGCGCATAGTAAATTCGAATTCATGGCGCTGAGGCCAGGCGCACCGAGAGTAATGGTGCCATGCTCCTTTCACATGTCCATCGCCATGCTAGTCGCTTTGCGCCCCCTTCGGATGACATCTGTCCCGCACTAGCACCCCATCCGGGGGACTGTCGTTGGATTTAGCTTTCTCCTTGCATTGTTGGAGGATGGGGTGAGTCAGATTGATGGAGGTTTGGCATAGGAGGTCTAGTCCTTCCCAGTTCATTCCAACATTAGCCAGCTCATAAACGACTTGATTTTCCTTTCTCCTTACATGAGAGGGGATGAAGGCCTGATTGGGTTAAATGAGATTCGCAATTGTCCTCAGTCCATGAGATAGTCGCTAGCAAGGCGAGATTCGCTATGGATCAGTTCCATTCAGGGTTTTTCCAAAGATATTGATAATGATTAGCGAGTCTCCCTCCACAATAATCTTAGTGAGGTTGTGCTCAATTGCTAGTTTCAAACCTCTGGTAAGCCCCCATAGCTATGCAACATTGTTCGTGGTGTGGCCTAAGTTTCCTGCGTTGATGAGAAGAATGTTCCCCAAGTGGTTTCGGAAAACCACTCTAAATCCTACCGCCCCTAGATTACCCTTGGATGATCCATCAAAGTTGAGTTTGATAAATCCATCCGGAGAGGGAGCCTAGTGTGTGGGGCTGACCCTAAAGTTTGAGTAAGAGGAGGGAGGGGCGGGCCCTGAACTGGGTTGAAATTCCAATGCCGCAAGATGCTTTGCTCTTGAATTGGGCAATTTAGTTCCGTTTCAGTCCAATGTTGTAGCCTCATTATTTCTAGAATGTTGTGGAACCTTTGATTCCAACAATGTTGCCAGGGGAGCTGGTCATTCATGAAGATCCTTCTGTTTCTTTCCTTCCAGATTTTCCAAAGGATGAAACCTGGGAGCAGTTTCCAAATGCGGTTGAGAATAGGTGATTGAAAAGCCACATCTCTCCACTCTTCAATGGTGTCGTTGATGTTGTCCCTTTTGCGGTCCGAGGTACGCATGATTATCGCACATTGATCCCAGACTTGAGTGGTATAGGGGCAGGTGTTAAGGAGATGATTCATTGTTTCCGCCTCTTCCTCACAAAGCATGCAGATGGACGGGCCAACAAACCCCTTTTTCATTAGGTTATCCTAGGTCAGAATGCTTGCATGTGTGACCAGCCAAAGGAAAAGACTAATTTTTGGCCAATTCTTTAGGGACCATATTTTGTTCCACACTTTCCTTGGAGGGAAAATATTGGAGCATGTCTTGATGGCGTAGGCCTCTTGTATGTTGAAGGTTCCCTTCAGTGAGTGCCCCCATCGTAAGATGTCCTTTCTTACCAGAGTGGGGATTTTCCGCGCATTGATTGTGTTGAGCCAAGGATGAAGATCCACCTGTACCTCTATATGCAGCTCCTCTTCCATTGATTTCCAACATCTCTAGGTGGTTTCCGTTGGGTTTTCCTTCCAGTAGTCTACCACTTTTGTCAGTCTCGCCTATGTGGCTGGGGTGATGAAGGTGTCGGTCTAGGATTCTTGCTCCAAAATAGGTAACTATTGCCACAAATCTTTCCAAAAAAGGGTGGTTTGACCATTTCTAATTTACCAGAAGACGTGATTGATTACAAGATGTCGATTCTTCTTGGATTTCATCCGAATTAGGGAGCCTGGGTTGTCTCCATTCCATCTGATCAGGCTTCTTTCCACCATGTTAGGATTTTACTTTCTTCTCCATATTTTGGCCCAGAGGTCTTGAGGCCTTTTCATCCATCTCCACCAGATCTTATCACTCAGGATTTTTTTCATGGTTGAAGGGTCCCTTAATCCCAACCCCCCTTGAGATTTGGGTCTGCAGAGCTTGTCCCAACTGATTAGTGCCAACTTTTTCCCTGTTTTGAGGCCCTGCCAAAGAAATTTTCTCTGCAAGGTTTTGATAGCATTAAGGACAAAGTTAGGGGCAGCGAGGGCTGAGAAGGTATAAACAGAAAAGGCTTGAAGCACGACCTTGAGGAGAATGAGGTGGATGGGAAGATTGAGAGCTCGGTAGGTCCAAGAGGTGAGTCTTTTTTAGAAGGAGGAGAGGAGGTGTTCCCACGAACTGTTCTTGAGGGCGTTGTCCGATAGGGGGATACCAAGGTATTTGGATGGAAGGGAGCTTCAGGTGAAACCCAAGATTTCAGAGATGTGTCACTGAATCAGAGCCGGGGTGTTGAAAAAGAAGATCTAGGAATTGTCTTTGTTAATGTCCAGCCCTGAGGCATCACAAAAAATTTGAAGGATGGAGAGTAATGAGTGGGCCTCCGATACTGTGGGGGATCCCATCATCAGCATGTCATCAACAAATTGGCTATGAGAAATCGGAGGATTGATGCCATGCAGTGGAAGGCCTGCCAGTGCTTTGTTCACTATGGAAACCTAAATGGAGCGATTGACACCTTCTTCCATGATAATAAAAAGGAAAGGGGAAAGAGGATGGCCTTATCTGATTCCTCTAGAGGGGGAAAATGGATGGGAAGGGACACCATTGAACAAAATTGAAAAGAAGGCAGAGGAGGTGAGGTTCAAGATGAAATTTACCCAGGAGGGGTCAAAGCCAAAGGCAAGGAGCATCACACGCATGTACTCCCAACTTAACTTGTCAAAAGCATTGGAAAGATCTAGTTTTAACAGCATACCTAGCATGCGGGTCTTCTGGAGGGAGTGTATCACTTCATGTGCTAAGATAACACTGTCCATAATTTTCCTACCTTCCACATAGCCTGATTGCTTCAGAGAGATGATAAAAGGTAGGATAGGCTTAAGTCTTCTTGCGATAACCTTGGTTAGCATCTTGTAGATGACGTTGCAGAGAGTGATTGTCTTGAATTTCTTAGGATGATTGATGTGCTTCTCTTTGGGAATAAGGGTGAGGAAAGTTGCATTGAGGGCCAGAAGGACCTACCCTGAGACCCTGTAGTCTTCGATGATTTCCCATACCTTCTCCCTGATCATTTGCCAATAGTGATGGAATAAGTCGTTGGTGAAGCCATCCAGTCCCAGGGCCTTCCCTTTGGGGGTGTCTTGTAGTGCCTGGTCGACTTCCTCGATAGTGATGGGCTGAAGCAAAGCGACATTATGTTCCTACATGATTAAGGTGGGTATGTTTTGCGTGACCTTGGTGATGGCTTGACATCTGTTCTTCTGAGGTTCTGTCAAGAGAGTTTTGTAATAGGCAACTAGTTCCTCCTCCAGGTCCTCATGGGATTGAATGATTTTTCCATTGTTGGAAATTAACTATGTGATGCGATTGGTGTGTCTTCGTTGAAGGGTGGACTTGTGGAAAAACTTGGTGTTTTGGTCACCCTCCTTGAGCCATTGGATGCGAGATTTTTGTCGCCACATGATCTCTTCTTGGGATTTCCTTTCTTCTAGTTGTTGGCCTATTGTTGCTTCCTGTTCCTTGAGGTCTTCAAAGATCCTTTTCTCTTGGATTTGTTGTTGTACAATGTTCATTTGATTCATTAGTTGATTTTGGGCCTTGAAGATGTTGCCAAATATGCCTTTGTTCCAGATTTTGAGTTACTGCTTGAAATTTTTAATTTTTTTCTCGAAGCGGTACATCTTGGAGCCGTAAGGTACCTCCGCCTCCTTCCACCAACAATGGACCTTCTGTTGAAAGTATGGGTGACTAAGCTAGAAATGTTCCAGCCTGAAGGGTTTTCTTTCCAAGGTGGCCGGTATGTCTAGATATAGCTGGATAGGCCAGTGGTCCGATCGATGAATATCCATTATGCTCGCCTCCAGAGTTGTTCCTTCCAACATGAGGGAGTACGATAGTAGAAAACGGTCCATCTTGCAAGCTATTTGATGATTTCTGGTTCTTCGGTTTGTCCAAGTGAAGGTGCCATTGGATGTTTCTAAGTTAATGAGGTTTGAGTTGTCTATGAGATTCTGAAAATCTCCAGATTCTGGTTCCAGACGCCTTGTTCCTCCCCTTTTCTCGTCTAGATTGTGAATCATGTTGAAGTATCCTCCTAAAATCCATCTATTCCCCTCGGTTAGGATAGCCAGGTACTCCAGATTCTGAAGGAAGGCTTTCTTATTCCTAAATCCGGACAGTCCATAGACATTTGTGAGGTAGTCTGGTTTGTTGGAGCCAATGAGTTGATAGGCTACCGAGATGGACCATTTGGTTGTGAAATTTTTTTTCCAAAGTGACTGAGCTTGGATTCCAGAGTAGAGATAGACCCTCAGCTGTGTCTGTGGCCACCGTGGATATCACTTTCCCTTGCTTCTAGCAATAGGGGAGAAGCTTGTCCATGTCCTCAATGGCACACTTGTTTCTTGGAGCATCATTATGTCTGGTTTCTCTTCTATTATCAGATCCCGTAGCATCTTTTGCTTACTACGACCGTTGAGACCTCGTATATTCCAGGAGATGATATTCATGATGAGGAAGGGGAGGGGAGGGGGGGGAAGATGTCCGAGATGAGATGGATCTGATCGGAGTTCACCATGAAATGTCATATCTCTTGTATGAGCTTGCTCGTTGATTTCCTTACTCTTTTCTTTTAGTCCTTCTGAGATTTGTGTTGTTCCTTCTGCATATTTCCTTGTATTCCCAATCCTGCACTGGATCTAGAGGTGGATCCTGCTGAGGAGTTTAGGAAGACCTTGTGGAATTTTCTGAGTTGATCTGGGGGTATGGTGTAGAGTTTCTGGTGCCGATAAGCGTGTTCCAGATGCTCCAAGTCGACACCCGCCAGTTCTTGCTCGTCTAGGTCCATCTAAACATATCTATCCTCAAGTTCTGTTTGATCCATGATTTTAGTGTTGGAGAAGGTTGGGGAAGTCGAAAGGTTTGGATCTAGGGCTTCCCCTACTTTCCCTTGTCCTCTTTGTTGGGGTGTTTTCTCTGTTGGCGCAGCTTGTGAGGCTGACGGGTTCTCCGGTTGATTTTGCAGAATCTAATATTGATTGTTGGTGGTCGGATCTTTGTTTTCCTCAACTAACTACTTCCATCCTCCTTGTTTGCACTTTCCAAACACCTGAATGAAGCCATCTTTGTTTTTTTTGGCCTCTGGGTTACCATATTTGTTTGTTGCATTGAGGGGGAAGTCCCTGAAGAGATTCCCATGCTCATGACATTTTATGCATCGAAACAGAATGTGTTCATAATCAATGGTTTGCAGCCAGTCCTCATCATGATATTATAGGGCAATAGATCCTGGAGTGGCTTGGATATATTCAGGTAGACGTAGATGCACGCATAGGAGGTGTATATTATTTGTTTCGTGGACTCTGAGGATTTGACATACACTCGAATGGTGTTTCCTATGCCAGCCAACACCTCTTCCAACCAGAAATCCTGTGGCAAGGAGTATAGTCTAATCCATACTGAGGAATTCTCAAAGTCTTTCGTTTCAGGACTAAATTTCTCTGTCCAAAACCTTAAGAAGAGCCCCACTGAGTTGAAAAAATATGACCCTTCGTCGAGATGTGATTCCTGTCTTCTAGGTTATGCAGGATAATGGTGAAGAAACCCTTGGAACCCAGTTGTAGATCATAGTGTCCCTTGGGCTTCCACCATTGATGTATCCATTTAATTAGGTCACATTCCGAGGGCCAAAGCCCTAGAAATTTTCCCACTAAGGCATAATCTCTCATATATTGTTTATGTTCCTCGATTTGGGGTGTGTTGATGATGTATTTCGGGGATTGTGGTGCTTGGGGACTGCATTTTCCCGGTAGCCATGGTCGTGACACGCTTGTTGATATCGATGTTTTCCTTGAATCTATATCCATTTCTTTGTCCTTGAATGTTCCCTCGGATAATAACTGTGAGCGAAGATGTAGAGGAGGCTCGAAAGTGGGGCGCCTGGAGCCTACTCCATTGTTTTCATTTTTCATTGCTTCACTGTAGGAGGGGCCTTGCGGCCCTCCCTCATTCAAAGTCATGAAGCCCTTGCAGGGGTGGTCAGGTGAACCAGAACAGTAGAAACCCTAACCCTAACCTAGTGCAGCTCTCCTCCCTCTACCATGGGATGTAGTGTAAATTTTTGGAAGCTTGTTGTCTCTTTTGTTGATACAAGAGAACGTGATCATTTGTTCATTGACCTAGGGATACGATTCCCATTGCTTCTCTACACTAAGAGAACTTCACGACACTCACAAACTTGGTCAAAGAGTCTTCCATGTTTTACAAAGTGTCTACTTTCTCCAACAACACCTTATTTCTTTCCACCATGTATCTCACGAAATGGTATTGTACATCAACATGCTTCGTCCTGGAATGGTACGCTGGATTCTTTGCCAAAAATATTGTTTTTTAACTATCACAATTTATCTTCATAGATATTTGCTAAAAACCGATCCCTGAACACAGTCGATGCCACCATACTACTTTTTTTTTGCCATGTATTCAACTTCTTTTGTCGACAAGGCTATGATCACATGTTGCTTACTCATCTAGCTAATTTCTCCATCAAACATCTTGAACATGTATCCAATAGTCGACCTTTGTCGATCTATATCTCCATCCCAATTGGCGTCGACAAATCCAAGTGCCTTTAATTCCCTTTCAACTTTAGATTTACCTTGGTAACATATAGCATAATATTTTGTGCCATAAAAATACATGAATACTCTCTTGACAATTGTCTAATGCTCTTTCCTAGGTGTCGACATGTATCCTCTCAAAACTCCCACTACATGAGAAATATCTGGTTGAGTGTAGAACATTGCATACATTAGAATACCAACAACACTTGCATATGGAACATGTGCCATGTCCTATTTTTATTCATGTGTCTTTGGATAATGTTCAATAATTAGCTTTTCTCCCACAGGAATTATCACCTTGACTAGTTTACAGTCTTGCATGTTTAAACACTTCAAAATTGTTTCAATGTAATTCCTCTGATTTAACCAAAGATTTCTAAATGCCTGATCTCTCTTAATCTGCATTCCCAGAATGAATTTCACTTCACCAATATCCTTCATGTCAAACTTGGAGGACAATTACATCTTCACCTCCTTTATTTCATCAATGTTGTTTCCAATCAACAACATGTCATTGACATACAAAGGTACATATATGAAACAACCACCTTCTTCCTTGGAATACACATAGTTATCATCCTTGCTTCTCACAAATCCCAAACTAAGGATGTATGTGCCAAAATTCTGGTACCACATCTTTGGTGATTTCTTTAGACCATAAATGGATCTCTTCAATTTGCACACTAGCTCTTTCTTTCCTTTACTGCAAATCCTTTAGGCTATTTCATGTAGATTTCTTTTTCTAGATCCCCATGTAGGAACATTATCTTCACATAGATTTTCTCTATATCAAGTTCAAATGTTTCAACTAGAGACATTAATACTCTAAGGAAAATTAATTTTGCAACAAGGGAAAAAATATCACTGGAGTCGACTCCCTTGAATCAAGAATACCCTTTCGCTACCAGTTGAGCTTTGAATTTCTTGACTTGACCATTTGCATTCATATTTTTCTTGAATACCCACTTTATATCAATAAGTTACCTTCTTTTAGGTAGCTCTACTAAATCCCATGTCTGATTCTTGTGCAAGGATTCCATATCTTCGACCATGGCTTCCTTCCAGAGTTTACCCTCTATCAAGTCAACCTCTTCCATTATCGACTTGGGATCCTCGTCAATGGTAGCTAACAAAAATGAAAAATGTAAATCGAACATATTATACCTTTGAGTTGGTTTTCTTACTCGTTTATACCTCCTCACAACCGGGGTTGGATGTTACACCTTTTCATCTGATTCAATTGACTCATCTAAATCATCTTCTTCATTTCTCATCTCAAACCTCACCTTCTCTGAATCTTTATTTGTTTGAACTCTTTTAGACATGGAAGTTCCTTTGACTTCCCTAAAGACTACATCTCGAATGTACATTATTTTCGTCGATGTAGGATCCCATAGTTTATATCCTTTCATTCCATCCTTGTACCCAATGAAAATACACATGAATTCCTTCTTGTCCAACTTGTTCCTCTTTTCGTTGGGAACAAGTAAAAATGCATCACAACCAAATACTTTGAGATGTGAAAATGAAGGATTCTTACCAAACCATACCTCATGTGTAGTTAATTCAAATAGCACTAAGGATACCTATTTACCAAATACTTTATTGTGTCGACTACCTCTACCCATAATTATTGTGCGAGGCTTGCAGCACTAAGCATGATTTTTTCCTGGTCCATCAACATCCTGCTCATTCTCTTAGCAACTCCATTTTGATGTGGGGTATATGGTGTGGTATTTCGGCATGCTATGCCACACTTCTTTCAGAAATACTCAAATTCCTTTCATTAGAATTCACCACCATTGTTAGTTCTCAACACCTTGATCTTCTTATCTGTTTGGTTTTCCACAAGCTATTTAAACTCTTTTAATTTCTCGAAAAAAATTGATTTCTTCTTGAGAAAATATAACCATGCCTTCCTAGAAAAATTATCTATGAAGGAAATGTAATAAAGGGATTCACCAAGTGAAGGGACTAGTACAAGCCTAAACACATCACTGTGAATTAATTCTAGAATCCCCTTTTCCTTTGTAGCTCCAGATGGGAACCTAATCCGATTTTGTTTTCCATATATGAAATGTTCACACAAATCGAATTCTAAATTACAATTAGGAAAACCTTCGACTATACCTTTGTTATGCACAGCTCGAAGTCCTTTTTCCACTAATGTGTCCCATCCTTTGGTGCCATAACATGGTCAGGTCAAATTGAAGAAGAATAGTCAATTTGGTTTGTATCAAATCAGCCTGAGTTAAGTCAAGTCAAGTCAAAGTTGAGTTGACTTTAGGAACAACAATGTTGTTTCATCTGTTTGAGTTGACATTCCCTAGCAACTTGTATAGGGTTCTAATTTGAACTCCTTTCATTAAGACCATCACACCCTTGACCATTTTGCACTTATCCTTCTAAAATAGAGTGTGCATACCTACATCAATCATATTGCTGACATATATCAAGTTTCTTTCCAAACCCAAAATATGTAGCACACCTGGAAGAGTTCTACACCTCCCATCCCATAGTATTAGTCAAAATATTCCCCATTCAACAATTTTAGTTATTGAGTCATCCTCCAAGAACACATCCCCCCCTTCATATCTCTCATATTTGGAGAAACATTCTCTGTGAGGTGTTATATGAAATGACGCTCCTAAGTCGATCAATCAAACATCTTGATTTGATTATGTATTGGTCGACACCAGATACACATTTCCTCCTTTATTCAGAGTAGTGTTTTTCTTAATCATTTTTTTCTCATTAGATATTGTACTAAATTCTATCTCCTTCGAATTGCAGTCTCTTTTGTAATTCCAATATTTACCACATTTCTAACATCTTCTTGTTGAATGATCTGGGGATTTAGATCTACCCTTCGACTTAGACTTTCTACCGAATAATTTTCCTTTATCTCTATCAATCAGTTGACCTCTGACCATCAAGACATTTTTTATCGATCCTTCCATGTTCTTCCATCTCATTTCTTCTGATAGTATAGATTCAACCATGTCTTCTAATGCTAGTGTGGTCGAGTTACTCCCTATAGCCTTGAGTAAGCTATCCCAGGAGTCTAGGAAAGAACATAATATGATAATACATTTTTTCTTCTCAGTGATTTTAATATCCACAGATAATAACCAACTTATTATAGTATTGAATGCATTCATATGTTTTGTGACCGAGATCCCATCTCTCATCCTTAGAAGATACAATTTATTTCTAAGGAACAACTAATTTACTAGATATTTCGACTGGTACAAGATTTCCAACTTGTCCCACAGTTTCTTGGCTAGGTCTTCACCTGATACATTCAACAACACCAAATTTTTAGAACAAAGTCGAATCATACCCCTTTCCCTTCTTTCGAGTTTCTCCTATTCTTCCCTCGACATACCTGACATAATGGTTTCTGGACAGATCACTTCCCATTGTTTTCAATCTATAAGGAGATATTCAATTTGAAAATTCCAAAAATAAAAAATATGGGCATTGAGTTTTTTTATCTCTATCCCTGAACTTCTCATCATTCTTTCAAGAAAAAATTTAAATATATTTGACTTACAACTCTCACTAGACCTAGGTTTAGCTCAGATCCAAGATCTGCTCAACCTTTCTTTAATATGACTTGTCAAGAATAATATAGATAAGCTTTAATATCACATGTATCAGAACTTCTCAACTTGGCTCTGATACCACAATGATTTTACCCTAGAAACCCAAACGGGAAAACCATCATTCCTTGAGCTTCTTACTTTCTTTTTGTGTGATTCCTTTAGAATAAATAGTTACATGACTAACTTTGGCCTACACCTAAGACACGATTTCCAACATACTCTTTTTCATTACACAAGAACAACCTTGTATCCAATTTGACTTACATCTAGATGACTAGCAACCCTCACATGAACATCAACATGAATATCAATTAATACAATTATAACACACCTTATTTATAGGATTTACAACATGAAAATCCATAAATAATGATGTTCAATAATGCTTACAGATCCACACAGATCATTGGATGCAAATCCTGCGAATCTCAAGATTTTGTTAGAATCAACTTCACTCAGTTTACCAATCGACTAATAGTTGAAATCAAACCATTATTACACTAGTTTCCACTCCACCTTATCTCAAACTCCTACCGACCACTTCGACTTCAAATTTTCCATCGATCACTTCAATTTCTGAATTCCTGGTTGATAAATTTGACCTTTGACTTAACCATTGACTTGACTTGACTCATTGGTCGACTTACCTCCCAATCGATCCACCTTGACTAGATAGTCGAATGAATATTATTTCACTACAAAGAATATAACAACTCAACACATAACATAGATCCTTGATCTTCTTACCAAGACCCTATAGTATTTCCTTGTTCAATTGTAACCAAACTTTGTCTCCCACTTTCAATGACTTGGTTTGGTGTTGATCATGTCTAGCCTTATACTTTTCTCGTGATTTCTTCAACATCTCATGTACTTACAAATGAATATGTATAATCTTTTCAACAAATTTCTCTACTTGTAATGCTTCTCCCATGGTTTCTTCCCTCGCTCCTCCTTTCTAACCATAAATAACATCTAAGGGTGAAGGTGGAAAATATCCAAAGCCAATTTCAAAAGGAGACTTACCAGTTGAAGTATGGACTGGTTTGTTATAAGAGTGTTGAATGTAGATCATATTTTTGTTAGAAAAATAGGATCGCTAAACAATAAAATAAAATAAATTCAAAAATAAAACACAAAAGATAGATAATACAATAGAGACATAGATATATGTGGTTCATCCTATGTGGGATACGTCCACCGGATAAATTTCCAGCTCCATCCTTTATTATTATCCATCAAAGGAAGGGATACAACCTACATCACACCCGCTGCAATTGTCTCTTCTTTCTCTTATAGTATCCTCTCTCCAAATGCAATATTCGTTATCACTATCAACCACAATACAATTCCCTCATACATAAAGAGGGTTTCATTCTAGGGAAAAAATCCCTAACATAAATTCTACCATCAGATCTGCGACCTTATAATGAATGGTCTAGATTGAGTATGAAATTGCAATATTTTACAAGGAAAATTTTACCAAAATTTTTCTTTGGGGGCATTGCTCCTGAATCCCTCACTAGGGGGGAGATTCATTAATTGTTTCTGCCCCCCTTGGACCCCCATGAAAACAATAGAGGGGGGGGGAATCCCCCCCACACCCCCCAATCAGGAAATGGGATCCAAACACAACTAAAACAAACCTCTGGTTCAAGAAGATAATCAGGCTCCACAACCAACAATTTTCATCCCAAGTCTTTGGATACTTTTGATTGTATCCAAAGACCTGGGAGGTGTGAGTCTCTATGATAAGATGAAATATTTCATCTTTAGGAACATAGATCTTGTCTATCTTGTAGAGAAACCCATTCTAGAGATTATATTTATCCTTGCCGTCAAATTCTTCTACATGAATTTGTCCCTTTAGATATTGAAACACATCTTTGAAGTCCTCATCCACTTGTAATGTCTAGTTTACTAAATCTTACTTTAGGCCTGCAAATACTACAATGGATGGTGATATGTGTGGATATGGTTTCCTTACCCATCATATAGTGCTTCCACTTATTAACAATTTAAACCAAGGAATATAGTTTCTCATCTTATGTAGGGTATTTCAAAACTCGCCCATGAAACATCTCAAAATTATAGCATAATGGTTTACCTCCTTTCATCAAAACCATTAGCATAACATACCCACTTGCAAATGTATCCACTTTGAATGGATTATGAAAGTTAGGAAATGTGATAACTGGTGCTTGAATGATCTTTCATTTTAGTTTATTGAAAGTTGTTTGTTGATTCTTTCCCCACTAGAAACTCTTACCGCTTTCTATTATGGCATGACGTGGTGCAACTACTACTAAAAAAGATGCTATGAATTTATTTAGGTACTATGCTTCCCCAACAAGGCTCCTAACTTCAGTGACATTAGTAGGAACTAGCCATTTTGTGATGGCCTCCATATTTGTGGGATCTATCTTGAGATCCCCTCCATTGAACACATACCCAAAATACACCAATGACTACCGAACAAAATCACATTTCTTGAGGTTAGTCAACAATTGGTGCCTTTTTAGAGTCTCTAACACCTGCATGAGATGTGACATGTGCTCCTCCTACATAGAGATATAAACTAATATATCATCCAAATACACTATAACAAATGAATCTACATATGGGAACAATACATCATTCATTAGTCTGATAATTGTAGTTAGTGCATTACATAAACGAAATGGCATGACCAGCCATTCATACAAACCTTTCCTTGTCTTGAAGGTAGTCTTCCAAGTGTCTTCTTCTTTGAAACGTACTTGGTGTTATCCTGATTTGAGATTCAACTTGGTGAAGTACTTAACATGTTGCAATTGGTCCAATAGATCATTGATCCTCGAAAAAGGGTATCAATTTT
Organism: Picea mariana; assembly: GCA_032191745.1. Lineage (NCBI taxonomy): Eukaryota > Viridiplantae > Streptophyta > Pinopsida > Pinales > Pinaceae > Picea > Picea mariana. The sequence continues at coordinate 908,385 of JASDQU010099752.1, forward strand.
TTAGTGCAATCTTGTTCAAAGCTTTGTAGTCGATACACATTTTCTAATTTAAATACTTCTTGGGTATGATAATGATAGGTGACCCACAAGGTGAGGTTCTTGGTTGAATTACTCCTTTATCTAGTAGTTGTTGTAATTGTTTCTTCACTTCACCTTCTTCCAGAACAAATAGTCTATACAACCCAATATTTGGTAATGGGGATTCAGACAACAACTGCATATTTTGCTCCACTCCCTCTTAGGTGGTATTCCTTTAGGCTCCTTGAACACTCCATTGTATGCCTACAACAACTCCTCCAACCATTTCTTTTAATTTTTAGTACACCCCTCTAGGGATGCCTTTACTCTTGCCAATTCATCACTCGACCATTTCTCTCATAAGAAAAAAAAACATACTTCTTACTTGAACTAATCAAATTTTTGTCTTAGTTGGAACTTACTAGTGAGATATTTGATTTACCTTTATGTGCATTGATTATGAAATACTTCCCATCCTTGATTAGGAGGTACTAGTTTTCTCTCTACATGAAGGTCACATCTCTCATATACATGTAGGGGATTCCAAACATTACACCGCATGTGTCAAGGGGTACTACATCTAACTCCACTTCATCAACATCCTAGCCCATATCCATTGGGGTGGTTACACATATATCCAAGAGAAAACCCAACTTGATGGTGAGGCCTATGCTCTGCTCTCCTTTCTTTAGTTATGGAAATCGAGTATAAATAAAGAGACACTCATTACGAAGTTTCCATTGACATTGTGGCATGAACAAATGTTACAAAATATCATACCTCATATATTATTCTCTCAAAATACCACTCCTTGGATTCTCTTCTCAACTATGGAACAAGTACAATACCAAATAATGGAACCCCTTTCTCCTCCTAGCGGCCTGGTATTTAACATAGTGTTATAGCCATCTAGGGTTAGAGTTTTGACTTCCTCAACCCTCAATTAGTGATTAAGTTTGGACCTTCTAAAACATTCTTGAAAGTCCACACATGACTATCCCCATATGTTTGAGTAATGGGGGATAACATGGCATCCACTCATACCATGGTGGTCAACAATGTAGGTCAACTTGTGAGAGACATAATTTTTTCATACAAGCTCCGATTGAGGCATTTTATCCACTGTTGGAAATGTATGGGAGTGTAAACAAAGTTACCAACTTAACGAGAACTGTGAACTCAAAATGAGAACTCTAGCCCAAAAATATCATATGATATTTTTGGGTAAAAAACACCAAAATCAATCCCCAAATTAAAAAATGGTGCTACTAGTAGCACCATTTTTGGGGGAGGTGGTTAAAATTGCAACTTGTTTGAAATCATACAATATTTTTGGGTAAAAAATACCAAAATCAACCCCCAAATAAAAAAGTGGTTCCATCGGTAGGACCTTTTTTTGGGAGGTGGTTAAAATTGCAACTTGTTGCATATTTTTTGAAATCACATCCTTTACATTGTGAACAAAACCCTGAAATTGACCCTTGAATAAAAAAGTGATGCTATCAGTAGCACCACTATTTTTTATTTGGAGTTAAAACTATGACCTAATTGAAACTGTGACCTTGATCACTGACACCACCACAAATAAAACACTGAAAAACGAGTCCTAAATCTAAATTTGTTATCACTTTATAATTTATTTACTAATTGATTTTATTATTTTTAATAATTTATATTAAGAAAATAATGACATTGAAAAAAAAATACACATGTAGACAAATTCTTGATTAAATTGGAAAAAAACGCTCCTAAATGATTTTTTTTTTATTATTTTTTATTAAAAATAAAGAAAAACATTGTTGAAAAAAAAATCAAAATGTTTTAATAAAAAAAATTCAAAAATGAATTAAAAATAGTAATTTTTTTTTTTCCGATTTAGAAAAAAGAAAAACCCTTGAAACTCTAAATATAAGAGTCAAAAATTGTAAAAAAATAAAATGTAAAAATACAATTTTTTTATAAAAAATTTAAAAAGCAAGTTAAAATAAAAATTAAAACCAAAAAATCTAATAAAAAATACTAAAATATATATTTTTAATTTTTTTTTGGCTTAAATATAAGCATGAAACCGAAATACTAAATACTAAATTAAACTATACTAAAAATTAAAAAAACAACATTAATTTTTTTTAAGTTGCTTAAAAATCAACAAAATTAAAAAACGAAAACAAGTTTTTTTTGGTTTTAAGTTGCTTTTTAAATTTTTCTATAAAAAAAAATTGTGTTTTTACGTTTTCTTTTTCGATTTTTGTCTCTTAAATTTAGAGTTTTAACTTTTATGGGGTTTTTAAAAAAAAATTGAAAAAAAACTACTCTTTTTTAATTCAATTTAGAATTTTTTGATTAAACAAATTTTGATTTGCTTTTTTTTCAACAATTTTTTTTTCTTTATTTCTAATAAAAATTTGTTTTTTTACCAAAAACAGAAAGAATTTATTTATGGGTGTTTCTTTTTTCCAATTTAATTAAGAATTTGTTTAGGGGTGTATTTTTTTTCAAACATAATTATTTTCTTAATGTAAATTATTAAAAAAATAAAATTAATTAGTAAATCAATTATCAAGTGATAACACATTTGTATTAGGTCACGATTTCAATTAGGTCATAGTTTTAAATCCCCCCAAAAATAGTGGTGCTACTAATAGCATGGATGCTTTTTATTCAAGGGTCAATTGGGTCATAGTTTTAACTCAAAAAAAGGGTGCTACTGGTAACATCACTTTTCAATTCGAGGGTCATTTTTAGGGTTCTCTCTAGAATCTCATGGTTTCTATTTCAAACAAGTCACAATTTTAACCACTTCTAAAAAAATGGGTGCTACAGGTAGCACCACTTTTTCAAATGGTGGTAAAAATAGCCACGATGAAAAAATGAGAACTTTGGAGAGTTCTCGTTAAGTTGGTAAATTTATTTGTAGAACATCGTGGAGGGTGTGTGCATATGATCCAGACATTTAAAACCCCAAAAATGGCATTTAATTCCTCAAAATGGCTCTCGAAAATTGGAGCTACCACTAAAATGGCCCTACAAGCTGATTCCTCTAATTTTTCCACCCATAAAGTACCAAGATAGATGAAAAATTGTATGATGATCCAATATGGCTCTATTATGCATACTCCTAACTCTCTCTATCAACATTCTATTCATCCATTATGCAACTCCATTTTTCTAAGGGGTGTATGGTTTTATCTTATTTATTTTAATGTCATTCTCCTTACAAAACTTATTAAAAGTTGTAGAGATTTAATATTCCTAGTCCTCAACACCTTAATATCCATACTAGTTTGATTTTTTAAGAGAGATTTAAGCTCCTTAAACTGACTAAAAACCTTTGATTTAATTCTAATAAAATATACCCATGTCCTTCTAGAATGATCATCAATGAATGGCACATAATACAAAGCCTTAAAAATTGAAGGAACTTTGACTAGACCGAAGACATTGGGATGAATTAAGTCCAACAACCCAACAAATTTGTGAGAACTAGAATAAAATTGAACACGGTTCTATTTTCCATATATGCAATACTCACAAAAATCAAATTCAAGATCAAAATCATTCAATCCATTGGAAATATTTTTTCTTTTCAATGATCATAGGCCCTTCTCACCTATATGGCCCAATCTTTGGTGCTAAATCATTGTCTTCTTTGTAGGTAACTTTATTTTTGAAGAAAGACCTCATTTAGGTACCCAAAAAACATGAGCATCAGAGTAGATATAGGTTCTAATTGTGAAGGTGTATATCCTATAGATATATTCGTTACAGAAATTGAAGAACTATTACAGTCAATAGTACATGCAACAAGCTAGAATAAAGTGCCCACATGAACATGCTTAGTGAGTACCATAACTACTCAGACCATTGTTAGAGAAAACAACTTTCAAACTCGCATCATTAAGTGTGCTTACTAATAGTAGGTTTCATGCCAGACCGGGAATGTGAAAAAATCCAGTGATCCCATTTACTCTACCATTGGGGAATTTGATCAAGACTCTACCATGACCAAATATGCTAAGATGAGAGTTCCCCAAGGTATATCATGCCACTATCATATTTCTCATACACTAAAAACCAATGTTAATGGGAATTCATATGGAAATAAGCTCTAAAGCCTATCAGCTATGTGCCCTAGCCTACACGAGTTGCCAAATATATAAAAACGGAATCTACACCATCCTCTAGTGAATATTTTTTAGAATAATTATTTTCCTTCTTATTCTTCTTCTTCTCTTCCTTGCGGTCTCTTTTGAAATTCCCAACCTTGATGCAATTCCAACTTTTTTCCTTGGAATTTATAGGAGACTTATGTCTCCCATGGGATTTGGATCTACCATTTTCTCCTTTGATCTTCCACAAACATCCAAGGCCTTGTTGGTGGATTCAGAGGATTTATGACTTACCTCCTATGATAGTAAAGAAACCATGACTTCATCAAGCATCAATCTTTATAGTGTTTCCAATGACCATTATGAGATTGTCCCATGAAATATATAAAAGAACACAAAAATATCATAAAATGATCCTCCCCATACATATTCAGTCCAATTGAGATCATTTGGGTCACAATAGTATTAAATGCATTCAAGTTCTTAGCTATAGAATCACCATCACCTGTTTTCAAGGAAAACAAATTTTTCCATAGTAAATTTTTATAAACCAAGGGTTTAGCTTAAAAAGAATCCCCTAACTTCTTCCAAAGAGTTTTTGCGAATTTTTTAGAAACAATCAATAATAATAAATAGACCAAACAAAACCTGATAAGGCTTCTTTGGTTTCTCTCCAACACCAACCACTCTTCATATTTCATACCAGTGGGGTTGGTTCTAGATACAACAACCCATAGATGTAGATCTATGAGAATATTATCCAT
>JASDQU010099752.1:929241-946491 GCA_032191745.1 Picea mariana
GAGGGAATATTCTATGAACAAACTAGTAGAGTGGAAATGGGGTATCCACTATCTCTCATTGTTGCCAATATTTTTATGGAAAATTTTGAAAGAAGAGTGTTTGACACATACCCATTGAAACCAAAATGGTGGAAAAGATTTGTTGATGAAATCAATGTGTTATGGCTACATGGTAAAGAATAACTCAAAAAATTCTTCGAGAACCTCAACTGCCTCTTGGAGGACATCAATTTCAATATGGAATTGGAGGAGAATAGTAGAATCTCATTTTTGGATGTCATGATATATAGGAAGCATGATCAATACCTTGGACATGAAGTCTATATAAAGAAGAATCATATAGAGAGATATATTCATGCCAACTCTCATCACCATCCTACTCACAAGATGGGGGTTTTGAACACCCTTTCCATGAGGGCTATCCAAATATCTAACAACGACTACGTAGAGCAAGAGAAATGTCACCTTACCATGGTTTTCAAGATCTTAGGTTATGAAAATAAGGATATCAAAAATTCACTAAGAAGAGACTTGGAAAGGATAGGAGGTGAACCAAGTTCTAGAGATAGTAACCTTGCTAAGCTCACCTTACCTACATTATGTTGGAGATATTACACACTCACCTAGAATTATTTTCCTAAGTTTGATACTCCAATGTTGAGTGTTGGTACAGGGGCAGACCTGGGGTTCAACACTTCAACAATGCACCAACAAAACCCTAACTACCGACCCTTTCGGCAACACCTTGGAAGTAGATGAAGTCTCACCCGAGGTAGAGGCAGGGGTGGTTGCAAGACTCAAGTGTCTACAACCTATCTAGGACACAGATCTATGATTACAACACTTAACATAACACTTAATAGTTAACATTCATTAATATTCACTTCATAGGGGAAAAACCTAATTACAGAACAACACATTATTCACAAGATCTAATACATCCAAGCACTTAGCATATGGAAATAGATCAGATCTAGAATTCATTCCCATTACTAAGCACTAATATACTATTATATCAAGTGCATCTAACATATATCACTGCACTAAGCATAAATCACATCAATAACATAAAAGCCATAATGCACAAAGAAACCAAAACGCAGGATATACATGGTTCACCTCAGTGTGGGGCTATGTCCACCAACTCTTCTCTTCTTTATTGTCTTCTGTCAATCTTCTACAAGCACAGAGCCACAAGAACCCACTCTGCATAGTACAAGAGATCTGTATGCACCTCGCCAGACCCTCCTTCCCCGAGATAGGCTACAGAACAAAGCCTCTTTACAGTCACTTTCACTTAGCTCTACAAGTTCTCATGCACACAGTATGCACACAGCTAACTCAATCACATAGATCCAACTACTTACATCACTTGCACTCAACACAATATAGCACTTAGCACCACGTCTCTCCTAGGTCTAGTGTCTTTCTTACATCATCTAGATATCTATTTATACATTAGAGAAGGGGCCAAGGCATGGGTAAACCCATGGGCCAACATACCATACCCGTTACATAAACCCTAAACCCAAAAATTTCCCTAAAAAAGGGCTGATATCTCGCAATCTCCGCTTCTCCTTGCGCTCCGCCTTCGACTAGCCTGTCGAAGTCTGAAAAATTGTCAAACGTGACCAAAGTTCTCCAAAACTTGGTCAAGGGCCAACAGGACCCCAACACTCACCTATGACTCGTCCCAAGTCACTCTGATATGGGTAAATCTGCCTCAAATGCCTCGATCTTAGCTCGACTGCCTCGACCTGTTGCTTCGCCAGAGCCTCTTGCTCGACGAACTCTTGAATAAAATTCTCCTTCACAGGTTCTTGCAAGCATTGTTCTGCTATGGTGACCACTTGTTCCAGTTCTGCACCTCGTCCTTCAATCTCCTCAAAAAGTATGCAAGCTGCATCCTGCACTGGATGGAGTTGTTGAGTCACTTCCATGACCTTACTCTATATGGCATGGACTTGTTGCTGAACTATGTGTTGTTCCAGGGATCGTTTCATCCTCTCGACCGTTGATAGTGGCTTCAACTATGCTTGCAACATCGCTTCTTGTTGCTTGGCCTCCTGAAGCTGTGACTCCAATGTCCTTAGTTCAGGGTCCTCTGCAAGGAGCTAGTAAGTCTGCACACTTCGACTACTGAGTTGTTTACATTCTAAGGCCAATGAATTGATTCTTTGGACTGCACTTCAATTAGTTTCTTCTCTTTGGTCTCCCACTTCCTGTGGAGTGCTTGGCACTGCTTGTAACTCCAGTTCTGCTACCCTCTGCTGGAGTTGTTGAATGGCTTCAACAAGCTTCCCTACTTGGTTTTCCACTGGGTCTTATTCCATCTATTCTAAGCTCGTCACAGAGCGAAGTTATCTAGTGATTTCTTATTTAAATCCAGTCTGCTCTGCGAGCAATTATTCCTTCTCCTTCTGGATCTACGCTCTATCCTCTGCAAACTTGGCTTGGATGTTGTATTTTTCCTGTTGCACAACCCGACGTTGCTCTATGGCTTCCACTTTTTCTTGCTTTAAGGCCTCTGTGGCCTGTTCTTTTTCTTCCTGAAAATGACAAAGGTGAGCTTCAGTCGTATCTGCTATTCAACCTAGCTGGGAAGTTTCATCTCCCAACTCTGTTCCTTCTGATGATGGGGGCACAGTAGACACTGCACGGCTGGAGTAGAGGGCTTGTTGTACCCCTTTCAGCTCTGCTTCAATTCTTTCATACATGGTCTCTTGTTTGTCTTCATTGTGATGTAAGATATCTTCTAAGTTATCTGAGACAGTGACGATGATGAATCTATGTCATCCATTGTGAGCACAGTTTGCATCTGTGGTTCACTAGCTTTGGAATTTTTCCGTGATGTAGGTTTCACGGGGGAAACCTTTCTTTTCTTGGAGGTATCAGCTTCATCAAGAGGATCCTTAGGTGATGTTACTTCACCTTGTTTATGTTTGTCTTCTTCTCCTTTGTCCTCTTCTTTGTCTACTTCGTCATCACCTCCCCCTCCAGGTGAGTCTGAAGTAGTCTCTTCTGATGCGTTGTTCAGCTCCTGTACCTCTTCCTTTTTCTTCCTTCTGCTACTGCTAGGTGCATCATACTCTTTGTGAGTAACCACAGGACTTTCGATGAGGTTAGGGTCAGACAGTTCTGCGTGGTCGACTGGTATAAGGAGATCTGCAAGCCATTCCTTAGTTATTTCTTCTAGGTCCCCCTCANGGGGCAGGTTGCCATCACATTCCTTAGTTATTTCTTCCATTTCCTCCTCAATGTGCTTATAGTATTATTGGATCTCTTCTTTATATTTTTCTTCGCGCGCAGTGATATAAATAAAATGTCTATCTGCATGGAAATTCACAAATGGTTTGAACCTGCGCAGGGTGTTCGATGTCATATGAGGGAAAGACTCAATATCCCTCTTCAACTGTAGGTAGTAGGTGTGGAACACTGCATTTGACTGCCATTGTTTTTCCATGTCGCTCGAATACTAGAGCATGGTGAACTTCACAGCTAGGGGTTCAAATGGCTCAATCTCAGGGAAGGTCACTCCTTCCGGCATCTACCAGGCAATGAAGGTGATGAGGATCAGTAGCCAACTAAAATGAAACTAATATCCCCGATCCTGAGCTTCGCGACAGTCTTTCTCTAACTGTTTGATGAGGTAACTTGCCCAATTCATCTGTAGTCCTTCAATTCATTTTCCTGCGAGGTCAAAAACAAACCCTGTGAACTGCATGGGTCTGTTCTTCCTTACTATCTTACCAACGATCAACTGGCAGGCTAGGTGCATTGCACCATTTTGAATGGAGGTTACCTTGTAGCCTCGCTTCCCCTTTTCCACATTGCCATAGGTATATTTGATTCTTTGCACCAGGGCACGATCTGCAGCCTTCCCTAGATAAAATTCTTGTGGGTCTGGTCCTTGCATCCTTAATCCATTGAACTGATGGATCAATTCCAGATCTATGGTGATGCATCTTTACAGCCACATATAACCACCATGGAAGAAAGGAAATAGTAGTTTAACGCATGCATTAACCTCCTGATGCCTTCCAAAGTGTGGTATCTTCATCACGTTCACGATAATGGACCTTGCGATGTCCATAGTCCATGGCCTGGGGATCATCTTCGACTTCTTCCCCTTTGTCTTGGTCAAATAATTGTGTGGGGGGAGCAAGCCATAGTTCTTGCGGTCTCCCAAGTTGAAGTCACTAACATTCAACGTCATGATTTTTCTTAACTGTGGTCCTACTGCTCGTATCCCCTTTAGGAGGTACACAATAATCAAGGTGTAGTCAAAGTCCCTCGGGACACTGTCATGGCTCACCGCGCCAGCCAGAGGAGGGATATACTTGGGCAGGATAGATGGGATGAGCTTCGCATTCACCAAGTCATCATGATGCTTGGTTTGTTTCTCTGTCACAACTCAGGATGGTCCAGATCCATGAGCAGTCGACGGGGATGCTTGCACTCCTCTCATCAACAAGGCTTGGACTCCTGTGGACATAACCTTATCAGCCATGAGGTCTATGAGGATCTCTTCGACGGATTTTTCTACTACGCTGAAGTCACTCAACATGCATGCTTGAGATCAAGTATCGCAGGTCAGTGAACAAACAATCATGGTAAGAGAATGGGTGGCAAGCTCTCAATAGGCACTGCGCGAAAGAAACTCGTTCTTTGTGGGCTTGGATAATCAAAATTGGAAAAAAATTTCTTGGTGCAACACTCAACCGGATAAATAGACAACGCCGTAACAGACTCCTCCAGTGGGCAGGATCGACTCAATCAATGCAATTCCATCCGTTATGGCATGGTCCCAACAGTCTAATGGCGATCTTTCTAGCCATAATTATGGTTCGAGCCGTTCTGGAGCGTCGAGATAACAATCGGGATGCCTCCAACAATCATATTGCTTCACCGTGGTGAAGTGCCAATATTCATTGTTTTGTTATTCCGACGAAGTTCAAGTGCTGCAAACCTCCCTTCTGCAAAGTTCTCTTTGGAACTTTCTGCAATTTCTCTAACTTTTCTTTCTTCTTACTAAGATTTATGACTTTCTTTCCTGCGAGTTGATTCACTGGGTTCCTCTTTCCATTATTGTTCTTATCTCCTCTTGGCATAGTAACTTCGCACTATAGAGGGTCTTTCATAGGGTTCGAGGGTAATACTTCTTCTCTTTCTGGGGTAGGTTCTCTACTCTCTTATACATACAGGTGTTTCAAGTCTTCCCATGTTTTGTCATCCAGATCTCTGGTCCTCAATAGCTTCGACTGGTCCTCTTGTTCTTCTAGTAAGTGTGTTATTCTCCTAGCCATGAATCCCTTAGTTCTTTCTTTTTCTATTCTATATTCTCCTCTTCTTGTTTCCTTCATATCTGATCTTTCTCAATCTAGGTTTTTCCTAGCAAAATAGCAAATGGGGTGTTGTTATCAACAAATTTAATGACCTCAAGTTCTTCCTCTATCGATGTTACATGAGCACTCATAGATATTTGGGTAATTCTTCCACATAGGGCTATCATATTCCCTTTAAAAAGTCCTATTCCTCCCAAGGGAGGAACCATAACAGGTTTTCCCAAAATTTCCCAAGTGCTTTCTGTCATGATATTCACCTATGTTTCCTCATCTAGAACACAGTCTATGTCAAAGTCTCCTATTCTTGTTTCTATGCACTCCTTCTCATTTAAGATCTCTGATAAGTTGATATCTCTGTGATCATTCATGGTTTCTTTCATCTGTATTAATACAATCTCTGATTCTTTCTGGGGTTCTATCATATCCTTAGTTTCTTGGTCTGTCTCATGGTTTTCTTGTCTCATATTCATCCTTTCAACTTTAGCAATCATTCTAGGGCAATCCAAAACTTCGTTTCCAGTAGCCTTACAACAAAGGCAAATAGGAACTTGACCAAGGCATTCCTTAGCAAGATGTTCCGGTTTTCTACAATTATAACAAATAGTCAATCCTCTCTATCTCTTGAACGATCCCTAAACTTTTGTGTACTGCGCATTGGGATCACAGTAACTAACCTGAAAAAAAATCTTTCTAGGATCCTGCATCCATTTGTTAGTCCAAAATTTCTTTCTATGCATAGGAATAACATATCTTTCACTATTCTTATCAGATATACTCATATCCAATATTCTTTCTTCTAGTTGTGCCCTAGTTTTTAGACTACGACAAAATCTATTAGACATACCTAGATCCATTCTTTTGAAAAAAAAATTCACTTATCTTATATTTCTCAGAGCACGAAGCTTTAAGATATTACCTCTTTTCTTCAGATCTGATTCCTTTCTTATCACAGAGCTTCGCAGTCAAGTATAATATTGCGCACTAAAGAAATAGATCTATGCACAGAGCTTTCTTTTCTTCAGTTCCCAGAAATCATAGTTTCAGGTCTTGGAAATGGAACCATTTGTTGGCACAGGGGCAAACCTAGGGTTCAATGCTTAAACAATGCACCAACAAAGCCCTAACTACCGGCCCTTTTGGCAACACATGCGAAGCAGATGAAGTATCACCCGAGGTAGAGGCAGGGGTGGTTGCAAGACTCAAGTGTCTACAACCTAGCTGGGACATAGATATGTGATTACAACACTTAACCGAGCATTAGCAGTTAACGTTCATTAATATTCACTTTGCAGGGGAAAACCCTAATTACAAAACAACATAGTTTTCACAAGATCTAATACATCCAAGCACTTAGCATATAGAAATAGATCAGAACTAGCATTCATTCCCATTACTAACCACTAAGCTACTATTATATCAGGTGCATCTAACATATATCACTACACTAAGCATAAATCACATCAATAACATAACAACCATAATGCACAAAGCAACCACAACACATGATGTACGTGGTTCACCCCAGTGTGGGGCTACATCCACCAACTCTTTTTTTCTTTATTGTCTTCTGTCAATATTCTACAAGCATAGAGCCACAAGAACCCACTCTACATATGACAAGAGATCTGCATACACCTCGCTAGACCATCCTTCCCTAAGCTAGGTTACAACACAAATCCTCTTTACAATCACTTGCACTTAGCTCTACAAGTTCTCATGCACACAATATGCACAAAGCTAACTCAATCACAGAGATCCAACTACTTGCATCACTTGCACTCAACACAATATAACACTTAGCACCATGTCTCTCTTACTTACATCGCCTATCTTTCTATTTATACATTACAAAAGGGGCCAAGGCATGGGTAAACCCATGGGCCGACATCCCATACCCGTTACATAAACCCTAAACCCAAAAATGCCCTAAGAAGGGGACGAGATCCCGCGATATCTTCTTCGCCTTGAGCTCCACCTTCGACCAGCCTATCGAAGTCCCAAAACTGTTCAAGGGCCAACAGGTTTTCTTATATCTCACATAAGTTGAAGTACCATGACCTTCCAGATGATGCAGTCAGAACTCTTTTCCTTAAATTTATTTCAGAAGAATACCTAGAGACACTTAACCTGATGGCATTAGGTGACATCTCCCATAAAACACTTACTGAGATCTGTGAAATGTGTAGGAATTACTCGAGGAGTAGAGCTAAAACAGGGAAGAATACTCAGGATCCTTATAGTAGAAACCTAAAAACAGTTAGTTCAGGTGGTATCACAAGGGTAGATATAGGATACCTACTAGATAAATTCAAAACCAATATTTGAAGTACAATAGGTTCCCAATTGGACACCCTAAAGATTAAAAATAAACAGGAGGAGGAGAATGCATCAATGCGCATATTTTGTCCAAGATGAAGGAGGAAGCATTCCTCAAGGGAATGCCCATTAGATAATATTTCAGTTTGTGGCTTCTACACTTAAGACCACCCAACTGAAAAATGCCATGGAAGCCTAGGAGTCATCCTACATACCAGGATCTACCACCCCAAGTTCCAACCCATTATCAACAACCACAACAATGGAACTCACTGAATTGGAAAAAATGGTCTACATAGTATCACTATCCTTGGCTACAATGATGGAAAGGAGGGAATACCCAAGGAAACACTCAAGCTCCACATGTCCCTATTCCCACTCATCCTTACACCCAGTTTCCACCTAACATCCCACAACTTTTTCCAGGTTTTGTTCCCCCACCTTTACCTCCTATTCCACAACAACCCCAACAATACCAAAATACAAGCTCCCCGAGACCGAAATTATTACCGACACAACCAGTGCCCAACCCCAATACCAAACCAACTCAACCTCTTCATAATGTTGAGATGCAAATCTTTCCGACGTATGTTATTTCTCTTATTTCATTGCAGGAGATTCAACTAAGGTCGGGAAAAGTTCTCGATAGACAGAGGCCTTCAGTAGTCATCCAGGAATAAGAAGAAGATGAAACTCCCAAAAAACCCATGGATAACACTAAGTGGGTGGATGTTATCATTCTTAAATACTAGGAACCAAAGCTTCCTCAATATGAATCTTCATAGATTACAAAATCCCCTCCTTATCCAAAAAGGTTAGTGATTGAGAAACCTGCGACTAGACCGGAATTTGACATTTTGAATGAATTGAATAATATCCGTGTCAAAATTCCCTTGTTACAAGCCATAAAATACATTCCAATTTACAGTAAGGTGGTCAAAGAATTGTGTATCAAGAAACCAAGTAGGAAGCATAAGGATCCTCAAATAGTACATTTGATAGGAGAATTCTCTGAATACATATCGGAGCAACCTAGGGTCACAAAGTATGGGAAACTAGGAAACCCCATAGTAACAATAACCATTAATAAGGTTCACATTGGAAACACTCTCATAGACCTAGGGGAATCCATTAATGTTATGACTGTTACTACCTTGCAGGAATTACAATTAAAACCTCTTCTTAGACCTACCCCGACTATTTTGGAATTAGCAGATAAGAAAAATGTTATACTTGAAGGAATATTAGATGATATCATAGTTACATTAGCCTCATGGGAATACTCAGTAGACTTTCTTGTCATTCATTCAAAGGATCCTGCTAAAGGGAACCCTGTTATCTTGGGAAGACCTTGGTTGGCCATAACCAATGCCTTTATTGGCTATAGAGAAGGTGAAATGACCATCTCAAATGGACTTTATATACATAAGCTTACAATATACCCACCGAATCAACCTATCATGGAGAATCTATGGTGTCTTGAATGTCCATATGAGAATGAGGACTGGGAAGAACCCATGTTTTTGAGTGATCATTCCAGGGCACTTCAGGAGAAAACAACAGAAAATGTGCTAAACCAGTTTATTTCAGCTATCACGTGTGTTGATTTTCCACAATCGTTTCCCCAATTTGAGTGCATGTTTGGGGAAGAATTTCAGGAACAGTTGGACCCATCAACTTTGTCTTCAAAATATTTTATTTTTGAGATAGATGAGTCTGCCACATCTTATACCATTCCCAATGAGATTAGTCCAGTGAAATTCCTACATATAAATTCCAGACTAGATGCAGACCAACAAAAATAGTTAGTAAATGTCCTTAAAGAACAATTAGGGGCATTCACCTGGGAATACACTGATATGAAGGGTATACACCCTGATACATGCATTCATCACATATATACCCAGGAAGAAGTAACACTTGTGAGGCAACCCTAGAGGAGGATGAACCTGACACTCAAGGATATAGTAAAAGAGGAGATACATAAGTTATTGAATGTAAACTTTATTTATCTGATCTATAACAGTAAATGGGTATCCCCGCTTGTAGTGGTTCCAAAGAAAGGAACCGGGAAATGGAGAATTTCTATCAATTTCCGGAAACTTAATAAGGCCACTCTAAAGGATTATTTTCCCCTTCCTTTCATTGACCAAGTCTTGGATACCTTGTCAGGGAAGAAATGCTTCTCCTTCCTAGATGGATATAGCGGGTAAAACCAAATTCTCATAGAACCCAAGGATCAAGACAAGGCTACTTTCAGTTATCCTTGGGGCACCTATACCTATAGGGTCTTACCATTTGGTTTGTGTAATGCTCCTGCCACATTTCAACAAGCGATACTAGGGATATTTGCTAATATTATTCATGATTGTGTGGAAGTATACATGGACGAATTTACAATATATGGAAATACTTACCAGGAATCTGTAGATAATATAGAGAAAGTCCTTATCAGATGTCAAGAAATAAACCTATCCTTAAGTCATGTAAAATGTAAAATGTTGTTGACTGAAGGAGTAGTCTTAGGACATCACATTTCATCTAAAGGGATTAGAGTGGATCTTGCTAAGATTGAGGTAATAGTCAAAATTCCACCCCCCCAAGACTAAAAAAGAGGTAAGAATTTTTCTTGGACATGCCAGATACTACCAATGATTTATTGAAAATTTCACAAATATTGTTGCACCCATGTTTGGATTGTTAATAAAAGATGTTGATTTTCTTTGGACTGACCAGTGTCAAACTGCTTTTGAAAATCTGAAAGCTAAGTTATCTGTGGCACTAGTTCTTAGGGGACCCAATTGGGCCCTTCCATTTCACATATCCACTGATTCCTCTGATACTGCAATAGGAGGAGTATTAGGGCAGAAAGAAGACCATCAGTCCTATGCCATTTATTTTGTGAGTAAGAACTTGTCCCTTGCCGAGTTGAACTATAGAGTTATCGAAAAGGAATTCTTCGCAGTGGTCCATGCCATTGATAAATTACATCACACAATAAAAAGTATTTGTACATACAGATCACTTTGCCATTAGATTTCTCATGAATAAACCTATTACCAATGGCTGAGTGACTAGGTGGCTCCTGTTATTGCAAGAGTTCAATATCACCATCCTTGACTGACCTGGAAAGGATAATTTAGTAGCTTGTAACGTCCTCGTCCATCAACTCCACTACTGGGCAACGCTACTACGTGGAAAATTAACATAAATATGTATATAACATGCATATTAAATCAAATTAAGACATTTAACATAGATTTAATGTCATCATATAGACTTAAATAGAATTAAAATAAATCCACTTGCAACATAATACATGATAATATTACAAGCATCACAGACATGCATTTTAATTGAAATTAAACACATAATGATACTTATCTTTGAAACTGTAGTAACTCCACCAACTACGTGCAGAAATTCCATGAACCTCCCAGCCTTAGACCACACTACTCATCACACTCAGCAGTGGGTCACCCCCGAGCTGGGACTAAGCTCCACCCAAGGTAAGGGAATCCTAAACTAGGCTGAGGTTATAGGAAAACTACACAGAGCAACATGACAGATTCTCTCCAGGAGCCTTCTTACACCCACTAATCATAGACTCTCATTCCCCACATGCCTGTTCCACCTGAGAGTATACACCTTCACAAGCAGAGTCCATTGGTGCTTCACCTCCCTCTCTGGGTCTTGACAATAGGCTGGATCAGGAATTCTCAAAGCTCCGTAGCTGGTGTTGGACTCTCTCTAGGAGAAAACCACTTCCCAACAAACTCTCTCACCTAGAGAAAGCTTCTCATAGGCATGGAAACCTGCCTCTTCTACCACAGGCCTAGCAACCCGCTTCTTAAGCACACTCCTCAACTTAGCTCCAGTTAGGTGAGGAAAATGACCATAGTTCAACACTCATTCACAAAGGGATGCCAGTAGTAACAACAAATGGGCATGGCACCGCAGGTGGCAACAACCCACGCTGAAACACAACACAACTAAGGTGATTAATAAAGTATCAGGTTCCTCAGAAGACACATAATGGTTCACGGATTTTGGGTCTCAGGTGCATGCGTGAATATTGCAAAGGTCAAATACAAAGGCCACATGATTCACAGGAATACACCGGTTGACTTCATAGTTTTGGCTTTTAGGGTGCGTGACAAGGAATCAACGCAGAGGTCAAACACAGACTCAAACCATTCAGAGAGAGGATGAACGAATGGAGGAAAAACCCCCATCACGACTCAATTCTTTGGTTAAATGGCATGTGCCTGGGCCAACACATGTCACCCATGAAGTTTCATGCATTCCATCAAGTATGTGTTCCCTTTTCTAGGAACTTAGGATAACGATATGCCTTTCACACCACTTTGGAATAATAATAAATTTTTATTCCCAAGTACTTAAGCCCCTAATCTTAGCCCCTCTTTCCAACCTTTCAGCTCCCATTTCCTTACCCAACTTGTGGAATCTTAGTCCCCCATCACTCTTTCTTCGTGGTCGGTATGCACACAATGATGTTTAATCTTTATTAATGTTCTTCATAATTACATATACAAAAACAGGCTTGTAGCCTCTAACACTTAGGCTCTCCGACCTAATAAACACATAAGCCCACCGAATTATCAACACTTGGCTCACTAGCCTACAAAACATGATTACAATTCATAATATTGTAACGTCCCTAGCCATCAACTCCATTGTCAAGCAACACTACTACGCGAAACATTAACATACATATGTATATAACATGTATATTAAATCAAATTAAGACATTTAACATAGAGTTACTGCCATCATATAGACTTAAATAGAATTAAAATAAATCCACTTGCAATGGAATACATGATAATATTACAAGCATCACAAACATGCATTTTAATTGAAATTAAACACATAATGATACTTATCTTTGAAACTATAGTAACTCCACCAACTACATGTAGACCTTCCATGAATCTCCCAGCCTTAGACCACATTGCTCATCATGCTTAGTAGTGGGTCACCCCCGAGCTGGGACTAAGCTCCACCCAAGGCAAGGGAATCCTAGACTAGGATGAGGTTATAGGAAAAATGCACAGAGCAACTAGAAGGATTCTCTCCAGGAGCTTTCTTACGCCCACTACTCACAGAATCACATTCCCCACATGCTTGTTCCACCCGGGAGTATACAACTTCACAATCACTAGCCTACAAAACATGATTACAATTCATAAACATGGTTACAATTCATAATATAACTAGGGCACGTCCTTGGGGTATTACAATCCCCTCCCCTTATTTTTTCATTGTCCTCAGTGCAACTCTTTACACAACATCAACAAGATTTTCAAAATCTTCAAAAATATGCGGGTATTCTACCCGCATAGCATCTTCATGTTCCCATGTTGCGTCTATTAGCACTAGAAGTCACCTCTCGATTACAGCAGAGGTAAGCCCAGTACCCATCAGTTTTTATGTCACAATGATTAATTTTAAGCGTGGTCTAATGGACGCAGTCTCAGGATTATAGCTCCTTAACTCAGAAAAATGGGTTGGCATGCATAAATAGATGAGGTCTTGATCTAACTTTAGTTAGTAAGTTGTAGTATAGTGATGTGTAGGGGGAAGAACAGGTTAGGAAATGTAGAGGTTTTTTGTGGACATCGGGTCTTCCAGCAGCCTAAGGAGGAAAATCTCTGAATACAAGATCTTATTGAACCCAAAACTTCAGGAAACAGAAAACGTCATAACAATATTGCAATCAAACATACATTACAATACAGTCACGACAACTTGAATGGATCACCCATGCCCAAGTATTCAATATCAGAAGCAAAAGAGGTGATAGGAAAGATAATTGTCATTAAATAAGAAGTCTCAAAAGGCAACTCATAACCAGAGAACCAAAGGCTTCAATAAAACTTTACAATGCAGGAGCTTAGCTCAACCATTGACCATGACAAAATATCAAAACTGAGTATTTATACTCAAAGCAAATTGCTCCCTTCATAAAAACACTCTGGTCATTTCATTCAAGGCTTGACGTCTGCTTCTTGTTCTATCAGGCTACACTTGAATTCTTCTATCAGACGCAAGATCGGATCGGTATGGGTTTTACAAGAAAAACCATGACAGGAAATTTCCGGCTGACAATATGCCCTTCACGACTGACTCTTCCATGCTTTCAATTTATGTGGTGAAAGGAGGTTTCAACGACCTTCCCCAATTTCATTAACTACCTGCATTGAGCTTGAGAAGGAGTTTGACATCCATGGATGTTCCAGGTGGTGCCCATGACTCTCCCCAATTTATCACGTAGATTTTCTACTGAGATCAAGAGGGTTGTTTCGATCTTTTGCATGGATCCATTCCCTTGCCCCATGCGACCGCAGGCCGTGACCTCGTGCTTATCCCAAATTAGATTTTGGGATTTCACGTTTCAGGAGTTTTCAGTTCCCTTGACTTCCAACATTGTGATGCCCGAAATTGCTAAACTGCCTTTGAGATTGGCAGTTGATCTTGCTTCAAAATGGAAAGGCCACGGTCCTTTCCTTGACAAAACAAAATGCCAGTTATGCAATGAGCGTCGAACCCTCTTTCTGGACCTACTTCCCATGTGATAAAGTGCTAAGACCACGGGCCCAACTCTTGGGCATTCCGTGATTTCACATTTTTGGGGTCTCGCACCATGTTCCACTTCTAAAACACGATCTGTGAAATCATGATCCTACTGATCTGGTGCCATGCGTCCCTTAATTTGGATGGCCTAGATTGAAACCATCGGCTTTTCGGGTATCAGGATTTCGAGCTATGGATACACCTTTTCGACAAGAATCCCAAACTCCCGATTCACGGCCCTCCGATATTTGTCAATGTCAGATCAATGACCCTCAACTCTTCATGATCGGATAGACCAGATATTCCCTTTTGTGAATTGGAATTTCACGATCCTTGCTAAACAATTTTACAACATTTGAACTCCTGATTCCTGCACCCTCTTGATTTAAGTCCATATTAGACCGCTCCCAGTGTTGTGGCCTATGACAATGAAGACTTGGACGACATGGTTGGACAACGTAAGGATTAGTGAAAAAGGCCGAGGGAGTGAGATTTCAAAACATAAAGGGAAAGCAGAAAATGGCTATGTCGACTACAAAGGGGGGAAAATAAGGACATGGCCGACAAAAATAATGAAAATGAGGCAAGGGTACAGACTCGGGTAAATCGACACATGCCTACGGGTCTCGAAAACTTCATGTGATAACATTTGGCTCTACAGGGGATGGCATGCTCCCCTCGAGATGCGAAGAACTAGTTCCAGTGTCTTAGCTGTTGGGTTATGGAGTCTAACAGTCATAAAAAGATAAAAATCAAAATAAAAAATAACAGAGGAACGATATTTACAATGGTGGGACGCCGGTTGCGTCTTTAAACAAAAAACTTTTTCAGGAAGTGGCCATTTACAGGGCCACCAAAAAATTCATTGCCCTCCAATTTCTGCAGCCTGTAAGTGTTGTTTGAGAACGCCTTATAAATATTGAAGGGGTCAATCCACAAGGCCTCAAATTTGGTATGCCTGCCTTTGTCCTGCTTGGGTGCATCTCATTTAAGTACTAGATCTCCCAACAGGAAATCCTCTTTTCTCACCTTCCTGTCAAAAGCTTGCTTGATCTTCTTTTAATGCTCATGTTCTCTATCCAGGAGCTACTCTCTTTCCTGCTACACTTTGACCAGTTGTTGGATTATTCTAATCATATCATCGGGCTCACCTTGGTGGTCTTGAAAGAATTTTTCCACTGGCAAGGCCAGCTGAGAGGGAAAAAATTCTTTAGTTCCATATACGAGTTGGAACGGAGAGACCTCGAGAGATATTTTCGTTGTCACTCTATCAACCCACAGAGAAAACTTGAGCTTTGAATCCCATGCTTTCTTGTTATCCTCTAACAGTCTTTTAATGATCTTGATGAGGATTTTGTTAGAGGACTCTGCCAGTCCATTTCTTTGGGGGTAGTATGGGGTGGAGTGTGTTGGCAGGAATTGCAGCTTGCACAGTTTGCACAAGACTTGTTTTTGTCATTAATGTCAAACTTTAAAATTCTAAAGGGGGAGTTTGTTGGTCAGTTTGCACAGGCACCATGGATCAGTTTGCATAGGCACAGCTTGAATTTTAGAGATCGTCAATTTCGAAGATCGTCACTCCGGGAGTTTCTATTTCGGGATTTTTGCATGGTAAGCAAAAAATCCAACATCACGAAGTCCTAAATGCCGAAATACTGAAAGGGACACACGTCACATGATTCCAAGAGTTTCTATTTCAGGATTCCAGGATTTTCTATTTCAGGATTTTTTCATGGTAAGCAAAAACTTCAACATCATGAAGTCTCGAATGCCGAAATACCGAAACCATGACAGCCATCCATCTCGATGAATGATTAAGTCATATCCATTGGATTAAGCATTAGAGGAGTAATATAAGAGTTGTATATGAACATTGATCTATCCTCAAGAAGTTAACAAGAATCGTCTGATCTATGTCCACTAGATCAAATGTGAAGTCATCAAATCATTTCAGGGTTCGTGACTTGGAGTGTCGAAACACTTCATCACAGATATGTCGAAACGTCGAAATGCGAAATGTCGAAACGCTGAAATGTGAAACGTCAAAAATTTCAGGGTTCGTGACTTGGAGTATTGAAACACTTCATCACAAGAAATACCGAAACGCCGAAATAGCTTTTTGGTGTAGGCAGTGGTTACCACCGATGGTCATGTGAGAGGGAGGAGCTAGCACGAAGCTAAGCTCTATTTTGGGGTTTCATAACTTGAAGTGTCAAGACTCTTCAACATAAGATTGCCAAATTGCCGAAATGTGAAATGCGAAATGCATTTCGATTAACCTGTGGTCACAACCAATGGACATATGGGTTAGCACAAGTGGTTTGCCAAAGCGCTCAAGGGTTATTCCATGTTGAAAAATCAAAATAGATGTATGTTCATCCAACATTGTTGGTTAAATGTTTAAACTGATCATGTGGATATTGTTCGTCTTGATGCCTTGACCAATAATAATCACTCTAAGGTAGTTATTCAGTTATTGTAATTGAATCTTCGAGTCATGAGGGTTCGAGTGTACGCTCTGAATGTACAGGGTAGAAATAAGTGAAATTGGGTGAGATGAATGTTGTGTGCGTATGGAATTAATGGTATAGACGTAGCTCTAAGGTAAAATTCATTTCTGTAAATGAATATAAAACCAAAATAAAATCATACAGGGATAGTGAGAAGAAATGATGAAGATATAGCAGAGATCAAGGGGAGAAGAATGGATTTTGATATGATTATATAAACAGAGAGGAATTGAATGATGATTTTTTTGCCCGAGAAGATAAAGAGTTGGTTTGCAGGTTCTTAGTGACAGATAAGGATTCGAGGGTGGTAGGGAGGAGCAAGGGGAGACTGTAAAAGTCTCCTATACAAGTTGGTTCTTGTACATCTGGGAGTTGTAGCTTCCATTCAGTAGGTGTTGAAGAAACAGAGGTAGCAACCTCATCTAGGTTGTAGCTTAGATAAAATAATAATGTAAAGAGGAGTTGGAGCTTGCCTTTCATTC
>JASDQU010099752.1:953924-970285 GCA_032191745.1 Picea mariana
CCCCCCCCCCTCTCAGTTGACTTATCCTATACAACAAAGTGAATCAAATTGATTTGAAACTACTCATAGAATTGTATTAATGGTTCGGCTTTGAAAGACACTGCGTTATCTGTGACAATTCTACTCGGATAGCCAAATCTTTCTATGATATCCTCCAGAAAACCAATGATCACCCTGTGAGAAGCACTCCTTATGGGAATATCTCCTATCCACTTGGTAAAGTAATATGTGGTAGTCAGGATCCATCTGTGCTGACCACTGGATGTAGGATGAATTTCCCTAATGAAGTCTAGGCCCCACTGCTGGAAGGGCCCTGAAGCAACCACGGGTTTCAATGGCAGGGACTTTAGCTGCTGCTTTCTGGAGAATCTTTGACATTTAACGCAAGCTTTGACTTTTGTGCAAACATCAGTGAATAGATTAGGCCAAAAATATCTAGCCCTGATAATTTTGTAGGCCGTCATTCTCCATAAGTGATTTCCTTCACACAAACTGTCATGAAAGTCAGACATAATATTTTGTGCTTCTTGTGGGTCTAAACATATCAAAATCACCCCCAAGGGGTCTTTCCAATATAATATTTGATCAACAAGGCAATATTTAATTGCTTTGAGCTTTAAATCTCTATCCTTGTTCCTTTGCATGCCATCAGGAGGCTGCAATTTCTGTAGAAAATATATGACATCCTTGTACCAAGGACATCCTACTAATGGGGGGTCTACCTGAGCATCTGTATCAGACAGTTCAACCTGGTGACTTTCTGAGTAATTATTGATGAAATTTACCCCCCAAATATTTGTAATTAGATTCAACCATCAACCTGGATAAACCTTAACCTTTGATTAATTTGGTGGGCTTGATCTCTAGATCAAAATCAAGGATTTTGGCAATCCATCAACTCCTCCTCCCATCTATGTCTGGATGAATGAGAATTTCCTTAATGACGGTTGAAGGGACGTATGCGATGAATTTTGATTGCAGGACATAGACTCTGAAAGATTTGAGAGATATAACCAAAGCGTAGGCCTGCTTCTCCATGATGTCATATTTCATCTTGGCATATCTCAATGCCCGACTGAAAAAGGAAATGGGTTGTTCCAACCCTTCATCATTTTTTTGAAACAGAACAACCACTACAATGTCAAATGAAGGAAATGAAAAAATAAGGAAATCCTTTGAGTAATCAGAATTGATAAGCATAGGTGCTTTAGTCAAGGCTTTCTTTATTTGATCAAAGGAATTTCGAGACTTAGTGGTCCATTTGACTTCATTTCCTTTCCTCAACATGGTTGTTATAAGCTTTACCATCTCAACAAAGTTGGAAACAAACCTCCTTAGAAAATTATTTTTCCCAAGAAAGATTGGACTTCTTTCCTGGATCTCGGGAGTAACAAGGCTTGCATTGCTTCAACTCTGCTAGGATCAATCATGACTCCTTCAACTGATACTATGTGGCCCAACAATTTTCCCTCCTTCATGGCAAACAAAGACTTCTTGGGATTTAAGGAGAGACCAAATTTCCTTTATTTCAGGAAAACCTTTTTTAAATGCTCACAGTGCTCTCTATCTAATCTGGAGAAGACTGTAATTTCATCCAAATATATGAGCACAAACTTGTCCTTTTCTCCAATGAAAGCGATATCCATGGCTCTCTAAAAGGTCACCCCCACCTTCATCAATCTAAAGGGAATTTTTTCATACATGAATGTACCCCAAGGAGTGGTGAAGGATGTTTTTTATCTGTCCTCAGGTAGGACCGATATCTGATTGTATCCCGAAAATCCGTCAATCATGGATATCCTTGATGCGCCAGTTACCCTTTGTAATATGTGTTCCATTTTCGACAAGGGGTGATTTTCTTTCTTTGAGCTCTTGTTTAGGTTCCTGAAATTGACACAAAGTCTAATTTCCCCACTCTTCTTTCTCACTAGGACCAGGTTGGCCACCCACTCAGAATATATCAAAGGGACAATGATTTGGGCATCCAGAAGCTTCTTTACCTCCCTTTCCATAATAGGCGAGAGCATAGGATTTATCTGTCTCAATTTCTGCCTAAATGGTTTGGCCTCTTCCTTCAATGGAATCTTATGCTCAATGATATCCGTGCCATATGTTCCAAGGTCTTCATAGGTCCAGGAAAACACATCATCGAATTCCTTTAATAACTCAGCATACCCGACCCTTTGTTTCCTTGACAAGTTGCTTGACTTCTTGACATACTTAGGGTCTTTCTCCATGCCAATATTACATTTGGCTATGTCAGCATCATCAATCGGCCTCTGAGCTTTCACTGCCACATCATTACTATCAAATATTCTTTCCAAAGGGACTAGTCCCTTCGGAATGTGATTTCTTGGCAACTGCACAATATGATGATTAGCGATTTTCTTTAAAAATACATCAGCATGTGAGTTACTTTGAGAATCAGAATCCCGGTCTATATGTAATGAAAAAAATTCGTCAACATCTTCCAGGAACATCTTCATCTCAAGATCATCCTCAAATACCTTCCAATGCTTGACAGTGTCAGGTATGGAGGGTCTGTATTTTACTTCTATATCACACCTAAGCTTGGGTGGCAGAGGGACTCTAAAATTACTTGCCAAAATAGTCAAAGAGTCAACCATTGTATTCTCCTCTCTTGGAATGAATGAAATGTTGAAAGCCAATAAAAAACTATCAATTAAATCCCACACTTCATTCCTATAAGTTATGAGCCTCGGATGCTTAGCCTGGTAAATATTTCTGACTTGGTTTACAACCAAATCAACATCCCCAAACACATATATCTCTTTGATTCCCATGTCTTTTGCAGCCCTCAAACCCAACATAAGAGCTTCATACTCCGCTACATTATTGGTAGTTTCAAATTATAGCTTGTAGGATGAAAGTATGGTCTCTTGGGATGGTGAGATGAAAACCACTCCAACACCAACACTCTCCCTGGAAAAGGCTTTGTCAAAGAACATTTTCTAAACAGGTCTAGCAGAAGGGGAAGCTTCAGGAGAAGTGGTGGGTTTCTTTCTAAGTTTAAGAGGAGGCTCGGGAGCATCAGTGAGCTATAATAAACTGGATCCCAAATCAGTGTCAAGTGTGAAGATAGGATGGTTGGTGGGGTTTGTTTCATCACTAATGATATAGGCCAACTGAGCTTCTCTATAGATTCTTCTATGCTCCCCCCCCAAACACAGGAATAGTGGCATATGTGAGGTCCATTTTCAAGGTTCCCCCAAGTCTCTTTATCCAATATATCGACAACAACATGCCAAACTTGGGGGGAACATTAGCTACCACAATATCCATGACCACACTTTTCATGGCTAGCTGAAACAAGGTCACGACTAGATCTTTGATGACCCCAAGACATGACACTTTCCTTGAATCGAAGGAATACAAGTCATGGTATGCTTTTGTGATTTCTAGTCCAAGTTATTTCATGACAGTTTTGGGCATGATATTATGAGAAGCTCTTGAATCCATTAGACAGTTATGCAACACCTTGTCATGTATGTTCAATGAAATATAGAAGGGAGGGGATGAATCATCCCTGTCTTCTAGCTTAGAGAGGCTCCTTTTGAAATATTCATTCTTGACCAGCTCAGAGAGAGGTACAAGGTTCCTAATTTTCTGGATTTCATGCTCAAAATTAAAAGGGAATGTGAGCTTTGGAATTTCTTTTTCATCTGGAAAAAGAGTTTTGACCACTGGAGAGGGGATCTCCACTTTCTTACCTTTGCTGTTATCTGCTACATCTTTACCAGGATTCTCTACTCTGATAGGATGCTCAGGAACATCAGGTGTTCCTGTTTTCTTATTGGACCTGATATTATATATATTTTGGTTGTCAGTGGCCTTATTCCCCTTGCTCAACTCATTTAATTGAATGTCCATAAGAGACTCCTCGTATGTTGATTGAGTTAAGTGAGGAGAAGGAGATGCGTCTTCAAGATAGTGAATTTCTGGGTCAAGGTCCTCTTCCTCTCCGCCATCATCTGTGACAAGGTTGTTTTGAAGAGGGGTTTGTATTTTATAATCAACCATGTCTCTATTCCGAGGCTCTCCTTGTATCATCTGGGGAGCATTGTTATTTGTCCTCTTGAAGTTGCCTCTGTTATCAACATTTTGAGGATTTTTGAATGTTTTCTTTCCCTCCAATTCCAACCTTTCCATTCTATATGAAAGTGATTTTAGTAACTTGGTTACTTCGTCCATTTGAGGGGGGACGTCAGAGGAACCAGAGGTTGAGGCTTCAGATATTCCCCTTCCTTCATTTCTATCAGCCTTATTCTTGAGTCGATCAACTGCCAATATGTTAGATAAAATCCCTAGATATTTTATCTCACAAGAATAAGGCTGATTTATTCTTGAGCTAGTGATTTTGACCATGATTGATCTGAGCCAAGGAGGTAGCTCTTATTTCTCTTAACAGGAGGCATAAATCATGGTCAAAATCACTAGCATAGGTAATTTTGGTGGAGGCCCCTATAGGCTTTATCTCAGCAGGGATTTTATTGTACATTTTGTTGAATCTTTTGGAGAAGTCAGAGACAGACTCTCCCTCTTTTCTCTTTAGGGACCCGAAATATGTGATATAATACATGAAGTCCTTTTTTCCCCCCCATTTTCTCAAGAAGACATCATCTAGAGCTTCAATCCCAGCGATGGATCTGGGAGCTTTGAACCACTTCCTGGCTTCTTCATCAAGACCGTCGACAAAATTCCTCATCCACACATCTTCGTCTACTATGACATAGTTATCATCATAACTATGGAAATATGCAAGGTGCTCCTTTGCAGTTATATCTCCCTCTCCTGTAAACTTAGCCAGCTGCTTAAGGTAGCCACCAGCTGGTAGGTCATTAAGAGGCTGAGGCAGAATGAGATGAGCATATCGGGCATCTACAATGGCGTCCATTTTGTTTCTAGGTGGATTAGGCCCTTCCATAGGGATGATAAGTGGGGGAGAACTAGGAGGGGAAGGGGTTCAAATAGGGGATACTAGAACCGAGCTTCCGGGAGGGAAGGGAAACATAAGAGGATTAAGAGAAAAGGCTACAGGGCTATAGGGAATAGAGGTTTCCCTTTCTGCAAAATCAGTAACTCTAACAGGAGGAGGAGTGATAAAACATGGTGTGGGAAAATATTCTGGGGTTAGGAGTCTAGACCAAGCTACAACTTTGGGGGAGAGAGGAGTGACAAGGATCCCTCCCTACAGTGCTAGATCAAGAGGGGAAAACCTAATAGGAACACTCCCAAAATTTAAAGTTCGGGAAACTCCAACATACGGTATAATAGGGAAATGAGAAGTAGATATTGGAGTTTCTACAATGGGATAATGAAAATCATCAGAAATACTTGGTTCAATAGTAGAAGTACCTTCTCGGAGGTCCTTTCCCTTTATGATAATTTTCTCTAGGTCAGCTTTAGGTGGTTCTAAAGGCAGTTGTGGAGTAGACCTCATGTACTTGCCTCTTGAAGCCACAGTTGAAACAATGGAGTCACCAGTGGATTCACATCAGTGGAGTCGCCAGGTGCGCAGTTGCAATATTTGATGTACTAAGTTCTGATGCACCTTCAGAACTAGTAATATTTGTTGTTCAATCCTAGGGAAAATATTCAATTTCATCCCCGACAACGACGCCAAAAATATTAGCACTAGAAGTCACCTCTTGATTGCGGCAGAGGTAAGCCTAGTACCCATCAGTTTTTATGTCATAATGAGTAATTTTAAAGGTGGTATAATGGATGCAGTCTCGATATTATAATGCTTTAACTCCGAAAAACTGGGCTAGCATGCATAAATAGATGAGGTCTTGATCTAACTTCAGTAAGTAATTTGTAGTATAGTGATGAGTAGGGGGAAGAACATTTGAGGAAATGTAGAGGTTTGTTGTGGACATCGGGTCTTCCAACAACCTAAGGATGAAAAGCTCAGAATACAAGATCTTCTTGAACCCAAAACTTCAGGAAACTGAAAGCATCATAACAATATTGCAATAAAACATACATTACAATATAGTCATGACAACTCGACTGGATCACCCATGCCTGAGTCTTCAATATCAGAAGAAAAAGAGGTGATAGGAAATCTGACTGTCATTAAAGAAGAAGTCTCAAAAGGCAACTCATAACTAGAGAACCAAAGGCTTCATTAAAACCTTACAATGTGGGAGCTTAGCTCAACCATCGACCATGACAAAATATCAAAACTGTGTATTTATACTCAAAGCCACTTGCTCCCTTCAGAAACACGCTCTAGTCATTGCATTCAAGGCTTGGCATCTGATTCTTATTTTGTAAGGCTGCACTTGCATTTTTATGTCAGACGCAAGATTATATTGGTATGGGTTTTATAAGAAAATCCATGAAAGGAAACTTCTGGATGACAATATGCCCTCCACGGTCAGCTCTTCCATGCTTTCCATTTATGTTGTGAAAGGAGGGTTCAACCACCTTCCCCCTTTTCATTAAGTACCTGCATCGGGCTCGGGAAGGAGTCTGACATCCGTGGATGTTCCAAGAGGTGCCCATGACTCTCCCCAATTTATCACGTAGATATTCTACTGAGATCAAGAGGGGTGTTTCGATATTTTGCACAGCTCCATTCCATTTCTCCACACGACCGCGGGCCGTGACCTCATTTTTATCCCAAATGAGATTTTGGGATTTCGTGTTTCGGGACTTTTCACTCCCCTTGACTTCCAACATCACAGTGCTCTAAATCGTGAAATTTCCTTTGAGATCGGCGGTTGGTCTTGCTTCAAAATGGATGGCCACGATCCTTTCCTTGACAACACAAAATGCTAGTTATGCAATGAGCACTAGCCCCTCTTTCTGGACCTGCTTCCCATGTGATCAAGTGCTGAGACCATGGGCCCAACTCTCAGGCGTTTCGTGATTTTGTGTTTCGGGGGTCTTGTACCATGTTCCACTTCTGAAACCCAATCTGTGAAATTGTGATCCTGCTGATCCGACACCACGCGTCCCTTAATTTGGACGACCCATATTGAAACCATTGGCTTTTCGGGTATTGAGATTTTAGGCTATGGATGCACATTTTCGAAAAGTATCCCAAACTCCCAATTCACAACCCTCCAATATTTGTCGATGTCATATCAATGGCCCTCGACTCTTCATGATCGGACGGACCAGATCTTCCCTTTCATGAATCGGGATTTCGCGATCCTTGTTGAACAATTTTACAACATTTGAAATCCTGATTCCCGCGGCCGCTTGATTTGATTTTATATTAGACCGCTCCTAGTGTTGCATCCTGTGACAATGAAGACTTGGATGACATGGTTGGAAAATGTAAGGATCAGTGACAGAGGCCAAGGGAGTGAGATTGCAAAACAGAAAGGGTAAGCAGAAAACGGCTCTGTCGACTACAAAGGGGGAAAAATAAGGACATGTCCGACAAAAATAATGAAAATGGGGCAAGGGTACAGAATCAGGTAAATTGACACATGCCTATGGGTCTCGACAACTTCATGTGATAATAGCATCCTCAAGACCGTACCAAGTCCACTGGACCTTTAGAAGCCCTATGGCTTGATTCCGGAGCTATTTTCTTTTTCGGTCCAATATGCACATGGGATACACTTGTAGGACACCTTCTTGCTCCACCTGAATCACATTCCAATCGATAACATGATTAGCATCAGGTATATATTTCTTAATCAATGAAACATGAAACACATTATGTACAGTCATGGATGCAGGTAATGCAAGCATATATGCAACTCGCCCAATCCTTTCTAGGATTTCAAATGGCCCACAAAATCTGGATGCCAACTTGGAACATTTTCTCAGCTTCAGGGAACTCCTATTGGCTTTCACTTTCAGGAAAACATGGTTGCCCACTTTAAACTCTCTGTGGGTTCTATTTTTATCAGCATAAATTTTATGCCTGTCTTGGGAAACTTTAAAATTCTGCTTAATTTTTAGCATTTGTTCTTCCATTTCCTTGAGAAACTCTGGACCAACTACTGCCCTATCAGTTGGATTATCCTAGCTTACTAGAGTATTGCACTTTCTTCCATAAAGTGCTTCAAATGGGCTCATCTTCAATGATGCTTGATACCCATTGTTGTAGGTGAATTCTACCAAATGTAGGTAGTCTTCCCATTTCGATGGTTTTTCCATCACATACATCCTTAGTATGTCTTCTATTACTCAATTCACCTGCTCTATCTACCCATTTGACTCAGGATGATAGGCTATACTGAAGTTCATATTCATTCTGAACCCCTTGAATAACCCTTTCCATAAATTTGAGGTAAATTCCAGGTCTCTGTCAGACACAATTGTCTTGGGAATTCCATGCAATTGTGCCACTTCCTTCATAAATATGTCAGAAACATTTTATTCCTTGTGAGTGGTTTTTAATGAAATGAAATGGGCAACTTTCGTAAGCTTTTCCACCACCACCAAGATTGAGTCATGCTACTTGCCTGTTCTGGGCAATCCTGTGATGAAATCCATTGTCACTACCTCCCACTTCCACTCAGGAATGGGTAAAGGCTGCAACAATCCTGCTGGGTGCCTGTGGTCAGCTTTAATCTTCTAGCACTCCATACATCTAGCGATGTATTTTGCAATCTATTTCTTCATACCTGGCCAAAAGTAATGGTTTTTGACTACTTCCAAAGTCTTCTGGTATCCAGGGTGCCTAGCATAAGGTACGTTATGCATTTCTTTCAAAATCACAAGTTTCAAATCCTGGACATTGGGTACATAAATTTTGTTCTTGTACAGAAGTATTCCATCAAATCCATGCTTAAAATATTCCACTCCTTGCAACGTCTTACCTTGTTGTAGCTTCGCTACCAATTTCTTGTACTGCAAGTCTGTGCTTGCAGCTTCCAAAACTCTACCCTTTATATTGGTTTGATACATGCTAATGGTTGTAGCATGTAATTAGTGTACTCTCCTACTGAGTGCATCAACCACTTTATTCTCCTTCCCTTTGATATGATTTATATCAAAATCGTACTCACAGAGAAAATCAAACCACCTACTTTGTCTAGCGTTCATGGTTGGTTGATCAAACAAGTACTTCAGACCGATATGGTCTGTCCTCACTTCAAACCTCCTTCCCATGAGGTAATGTCTCCATTTCCTCAGAGCATGAACGATGGCCATGAACTCCAAATCATGAGTTGCGTAGTTCTTTTCATGCTCTTTCAACTTTCTGGATTCATAACAAATTATGAATCTATTATGACTGAGGACTCCTCCCAGTCCTTCTTTGCATGCATCTATGCACACCACAAAATCTTCATTTGGGTCTACAATCCTCAGGATGGAGAACTGGTTAATAGCTGATTCAATCGTTGGAACCTTCTCTCACATTGCTCTGTCCACTAATATTTCTTCTCCTTCCTTTGCAAGGAAGTGATAGGGTGAGCTATCCCCGAGAACCCTGCGATAAACCTTTTGTAATATCCACTTAGACCCATAAAGGATCTGACTTCTGTCATGTTCTTTGGAACTGACCATTCTTTGATGGCCTCAATCTTCTTAGGATCTACAACTATCCCATCCTTTGAAATAATATGCCCCAAGTAATGGATTTTCTCCTGATAAAACGAGCACTTGCTCAACTTGGTATACAGTTGGTGCTCTCTTAGCACCTACAACACCATCCTCATATGTTGTTCATGCTCTTCCTCTGACTTGGAATAGGCCAGAATTTCATCCAGGAAGACTATGACAAACTTGTCTAGATAGTCCCTGAATACACCATTCATCAGGCACATAAAAACAACGGGTGTGTTTGACATCCCAAACGACACCACTGTGAACTCGTAATGCCCATACTTTGTTCTAAAAGAAGTCTTGTTGATGTCTTCATCCTTTATCCTTACCTGGTGATATCCTAACCTGAGGTCTATCTTCGAAAATATCTTCGCATCCTTCAACTGATCGAAGAGGTCATCAATCCTCGATAGAGGATATTTGTTCTTTACAGTTACTTTGTTCAATTATTTGAAATCGATACACAATCTCATTGTCCCATCCTTCTTCTTCACGAACAGGACTGGGGCACCCCATGGTGACATGCTTGGGCATATATACCCCTTCTTTAGAATCTCTTCAAGCTGCAATTGTAGCTCTTTCAGATATGGCGTACTCATTCTGTAAGGAGCTTTCAACACTGGAGCTGCTCCAGGCATCAAGTTTACAGAGAAGTCAATATCTCTTTTTGGAGGTAGTCTGGGTACCTCCTAAAATACATCTTCAAACTCCTTTAGTACTGCATGATCTCCAATCTTTGAGACCTCATCCTTAGATGCTTCCTCTACATGGGCTGCAAATAATTGACATACTTTTCTGTAGCACTTCTTCAGTTGAATTGTTGAGATTTCTCTGATAACAACAACTCTAGGAATTCCTTGGACTGTTTTTCGATTTCCTTCCTCATCCAGGCAAGTGAATTCCTTATTACGATAGTCCAATATGGCATGGTGTTGGTCCAACCAATCCATCCCAATTAGACATTAATAAGAACCTAAAGGAAGAATGTTCAATTCAGCCTTTGTGCTTAGTCCATTCATGTCCAATGGACATGACTTAACTAACTCAATGGCCTTTCTCTTGGTTCCTGTAGCCAGCTGCACTAACCAATATTTTTCATGTTTTCTTATCGAAAATTGAAAATTTTCCACCACTCTAGGATCTATATAAGTATGGCTATTCTCTGAATCAATTAAAATAGTAAAGGCATGGTTGTTGATCATACCTTCCACTTCAATCATGTGCGACTAATATTCATCTTGCTTGTTGTCCAGGGATGTGTATATCCTTGGCATTCTACTGCCCATGTCCTCCACTGTTTCAACTTGTTGAACATTATGGATATCTCTCACTTTGCCATTTTTGTGGGGCATAATCTTTGTACTTGTGGTTCTCCTGACAACCCCAACACTGAATGAGTGTCTACCATGGCCTTTTTTCCCCTATGTCATCCATGCTCGGCTCTCTAAATGATGGTTTTCCTTGAGGACTATTTAGAAAAAAGGGTGGCTTAGTTCCCTTCTTCCTCTGATCCATCTGGAATTTCTTCTTGTCTTCCCAAGCCTTCTAGAAGGTAGGCTTCTCTCTTTGCTGCTCATATAAGCATTTTTCTCCTATTATAGTTTCTTCCATGGTCTTAGGGTCATCATACTAGATCTTTTCACTGATGGAAGGTGGCAGTCCAATCAGATACCATTGAATCTTGACAGTCTCATCCTTGATGAACAGAACATACTTCAGTAATTCCAAAAATCTTCGTTCGTACTCATCAATGGTCATGCTACTGATCTTGAGTTCAAAGAACTCTTTCATCTTTCTTTCATAGTATATTTTAGTCAAGTATTTCTTCTCGAAATACCTATTGAATTCTTTCCAAGTGATATCTTTCTCTCTAATGTGCTACACCTGCACAAGTTGATCCCACCACATGGATTCTTTTCCCTTGAGTTGATACATTGCAATTATTTCTTCTGCATGGGAGGAATAATTCTGCAGTTGGAAATATTTCCTCATGCCAAGCAACCATGTTTTGGCATCTTCCTCCTTCTTATGTTCTCCATCAAACGTAGGAGGCATAATCTTGTTCATTTCGTTCTTCAGTTCATCCACTCCATATCTCATGTACTTTTTGGCAGGAGATGGGCTTAAAATAATATGTGCCCTCCTCTTGGAGTGACCTTGGGAGTGATGATGGTATCTACCAACACTCCTTGATATTCTTCCCTCAGAAGTTTGGTGACTCCCTTTTTTTCTCGAGTCTCTCTCCTTGTCCAACTTCTTTTCTATTCTCTCCAGAATCTTCATCAACTTTAAGTTGAATTATCCTTACTATTCCTTAGCTTTCATGAGCTTTCTGTTATCTTCTCGGAGATTTTGGGCATATTTCTACAATCTTTCAATGATTTTCATCATATGCCCTTCCTTATCTATCTCTTCTCCATGCCCATTGGAGTTCAACCCTTCAACTCCCAAATGAACATCCATCCCTTTAGCTACATTCTCTAAACTGGAAGCATTTTGTGCCTCCTCCATTTCTTTGCACTCAGTGTCAACTCTATTTGGTTCTAGAACTCATTAAACTTCTGCAAACACAATGTGCAAACAACCATAATTTGTTAGGCCATAAATCCTTAACAAATCCCACAACATTCATAAACAAATCAGATTCAAGAAAACGTTCATTTTTCATTCTCTGTGATTCTCGTTCAATCAAGAATCCCTGTAGATTTCTTCTTTTGGAGCTCTTCTCTACTAAGTTTTTGGGCACTATCCCCTTTCTCTCAGTCCCCCAACCTACGTGACCATGATTCATGACCAAGCGCTAGATCAATAAGCGCTTAATCGGGCCTTCGGCCTCGGAAATTTCAAAGCACAATACTAAAATCTCTCGAAGTTCAGATTACCAAACTCGCGAAGTAAGGCGGACCAACCGTCCACGTCTACCCAACATCCAACGTATGACACACACTATGTAACTTTGGGAGTTTGAGTTCCGAGACTTAGGGATTTCAGAGGTTCGAGACTTCGATTTCTGAAATCTTTCCTGCTTGCTTCCCTTTTGATCTCCCAAATTACGAACTTTGGGCTTCTCTATCATCCGGGTCCACATAGTACAACAGTCACCAACTAAGGTGATGGCACGTGGTATGCCTAGAGAGGTCCACGTCACCCCAGGTGACATCATCTGACCCCACCACGTCTACCCTTTCACTTCAAAACTTCAGGCTTTGAGAGTTTCAACTCCTCTATGCTCGCTTTTGCCCAGAGCGCTTTCTCCTAGAGTTCACTATCTACCAACACATGTCCTCCTTCATGATCAATGGATAAGAGTGACTTTGGCACTTCAGCCTTCGGGAGTTTCAAAATCATAGCACTTACCTCCTTATGAAGTACTTCCACCCAAAGTATACGATCTCTTGATGTGTGTCCTTCACAATGGACGGTTGCGATCTACTTGGGGACTTCGGGAGTTTGTCACACTCCACACTAGAAATCCTCTGAAGTGATTTTCCTTTGCCTTCCTGGACATAGATCTAACTGTCAAGCTATTTTCTTGTGATCTATGATGTATATCTCCTTCGGAAGTTTATGCATCAGCGCATTCCACTTCTCCCGATTCCCGAACTCCGAAAGGATTCCAAGATAACCTTCCTGCACCTTCTCCAGATCTGATGGTCCTAAAGGACTCTCCTTTTCCAAAATAGATCTTACGTATCCAACACCCCAAGTGTTGAGCTCTCTCTCTCTAGTTAAATACCATGTTGGCTGTGGTTTTATTCTACTGCTACTCCTCCTGAGCTTCGTAACACGACCAAGTAACCCCTTGTCACTCATAAACATTCTAAGGTTCGAAATTGGTTCCTCTTAACACAATTTCTACTTGAAACCTTGGGTCAGAACTTGAGTTTTTTCCATTTCGACAACAAATCCTTTCGAACTCTCTCTTCAACTTCCACTGACATGGCCCATTCAGGCTCAACGTTGAAACCTTGGCTCTGATACCATATTGTAACGTCCACGACCATCAACTCCACTGTCGGGAAATGCTACTACACAGAACATTAACATACATATGTATATAACATGCATATTAAATCAAATTAATACATATAACATAGAGTTACTGCCATCATACAAACTTAAATAGAATTAAAATAAATCCACTTGCAATGAAATACATGATAATATTACAAGCATCACAGACATGCATTTTAATTGAAATTAAACACATAATGATACTTATCTTTGAAACTATAGTAACTCCACAAAATATGTGAAGACCTTCCATTAACCTCCCAGCCTTATACCATGATACTCATCACGCTCAACAGTGGGTCACCCCTGAGCTGGGACTAACCTCCACCCAAAGTAAGGGAATCCTAGACTAGGCTGAGGTTACATGAAAACTACATAGAGCAACCGAAAGGATTCTCTTCAAGAGACTTCTTACACCCACTAATCATGAAATCTCATTCCCCACATGCCTGTTCCACCCAGGAGTATACACCTTCAAAAGCACAGTCCATACGTGCTTCACCTCCCTCTCTAAGTCTCGGCAACAGGCCGGATCAAGAATTCTTAGAGCTCCGTAGCTAGTGTTGGACTCTCTCTGGGATAAAACCACTTCCCAACAGACTCTCTCACCTAGAGAGAGTTTCTCACAGGCCTGAAAACCTGCCTCTTCTACCATGGGCCTAACAACCTACTTCTTCAACACACTCCTCGAATCAACTCCAACCAGGTGAGGAAAATGACAATAGTTCATAACTCATTCACACAGGGATTATAGTAGCAACAACATATGGGCATGGCACCATAGGCGACAACAACCCATGCTGAAACACGTCATAACTAAGGTGATTACTCAGGTGTCGGGTTCCTCATAAGACACAAAATGGTTCACAGATTTTGGGTCTCAGGTGCCTGCATGAATATTGCAAAGGTCGAATAAAGAGGCCATGGGATTCACGGGAATACACCAGTCGACTTCACAGTTCTGGTTTTTAGGGTGTGTGACAAGGAATCAACGCAGAGGTTGAACACAAACTCAAACCATTCAGACATCGAATGACCGAATGGAGGATTAACCCCCATCACGGCTCAATTCTCAGGTTAAATTGCATGTGCATGGGCCGACACATGTTGCCCATGAAGCTTCATGCACTCCATCAAGTATGCGTTCCCTTTTCTAGGAACTTAGGATAAAAGTATACCTTTCACACCACTTTGGAATAATAATAAATGATTATTCCCAAGGAATTAAGTCTCTAAGCTTAGCCCCTCTTTCCAACCTTTCAGCCCCCTTTTCCTTACCCACCTTGTGGAAGCTTAGTCCCCCATCACTCTTTCTTCGTGGTCGGTCTGCACACAACGATGTTTAGTCTTTATTAATGTTCTGCATAATTACATATACAAAAATAGGCTTCTGGCCTTTAACACTTAGGCTCTCCGGCCTAATAAACACATAAGCCCACTAGCTTATCAACACTCGTCTCACCAGCCTACAAAACATGATTACAATTCATAATATAACTGGGCACGTCCTTGGGGTATTACATAGATGATTTTCTTTCACGCATAAAACATGAGGATGATGATATTCCTAATGATGATAGTTTTCCAGATGAGCATCTCTTTTCCCTCTCTGTTTCCAACTCATTTGTCACCTCATGAAAATTGTAGAATTATCACGCAAAGTGATAACTACTCTTAGGTTTGCCATGACCTTTTTTGTACCGGACTAGACTTTATTATTCGTATATGTGTCTGAGAAGATGAGATACCAGAAATCCTATGAAGTTGTCATGCTGGATCATGTGGTGACCATTTTTTCGATAAACATACTGCATATAAGGTGTTACATTCAGGTTACTATTGGCTTAGCATTTTTAAGGATGATGCCAAATATGTGAGGAGTTGCGATAGCTGTCAAAGGATAGGAAGACCCACATCAACTGATGAAATTCCCTTACGTGCCCAAGTTATGATAGAACCTTTCAAGAAATGGTCCCTTGATTTTGTAGGACCAATTTCACCCATGTCTTGTAAGAAGAACTATATTTTGGCTTGTACAGATTATGTCACCAAGTGGGTAGAAGAAAAAGCCTTATTTAGAGCTACCGAAAAATCTGTTGTTAAATTCATTTATAAAGACATCTTTACCTGCTTTGGTGTTCCTCATGAAATTGTTACAGACTAGGGCACCCAATTCACTTCCAAGTTGATGAAGGAATTAATGGAGAAATATGGGATCAAGCATTGCAAGTCTTATCCATATCACCCGTAAGATAATGGTCAATTAAAGTCCACAAACAAAGTTTTGGAAACTATCTTAACCAAGACTTTTCAATTACACCATAGGGATTGGGCTGATAGACTTCCAGAGGCTTTGTGGGCATATCCTACCACCTAGAGAAACACCATTGGGCATACCCCATGTTATCACCCCATGAATTATGGGAATCAACTGATGACTTGGATATTATGGATATTATCTGTATCTAGTGCTTTTATTGGAAATTGATTTTTATTCTGCAAATGATTTAAGAAAAAAGAAAAAAGAAAAAGAAAAAGAAAAAGAAAAGAAAAAGAAAAAGAAAAAGAAAAAGAGGGCATAAAAGAATTGAAAGAAAAGCCCCATGCAATAATAGTAACTTGGCCATACCTTTCAAGCATGGCCAAGTTCTTTTTAAATTTGATGTTCATAGGTTAGTGAATAAATCTGACTAGACTGCCTAATCCTGGTCAGATAGCCCCTAGGTTAGATTAGTGAATAAATTTGACCAGACTATCTAATCCTGGTCAGATAGCCCTTAGGTAGAGTAATTTCTTAACCCAACAGT
>JASDQU010099752.1:970305-982580 GCA_032191745.1 Picea mariana
GAGGGAATATTCTATGAACAAACTAGTAGAGTGGAAATGGGGTATCCACTATCTCTCATTGTTGCCAATATTTTTATGGAAAATTTTGAAAGAAGAGTGTTTGACACATACCCATTGAAACCAAAATGGTGGAAAAGATTTGTTGATGAAATCAATGTGTTATGGCTACATGGTAAAGAATAACTCAAAAAATTCTTCGAGAACCTCAACTGCCTCTTGGAGGACATCAATTTCAATATGGAATTGGAGGAGAATAGTAGAATCTCATTTTTGGATGTCATGATATATAGGAAGCATGATCAATACCTTGGACATGAAGTCTATATAAAGAAGAATCATATAGAGAGATATATTCATGCCAACTCTCATCACCATCCTACTCACAAGATGGGGGTTTTGAACACCCTTTCCATGAGGGCTATCCAAATATCTAACAACGACTACGTAGAGCAAGAGAAATGTCACCTTACCATGGTTTTCAAGATCTTAGGTTATGAAAATAAGGATATCAAAAATTCACTAAGAAGAGACTTGGAAAGGATAGGAGGTGAACCAAGTTCTAGAGATAGTAACCTTGCTAAGCTCACCTTACCTACATTATGTTGGAGATATTACACACTCACCTAGAATTATTTTCCTAAGTTTGATACTCCAATGTTGAGTGTTGGTACAGGGGCAGACCCGGGGTTCAACACTTCAACAATGCACCAACAAAACCCTAACTACCGACCCTTTCGACAACACCTGCGAAGTAGATAAAGTCTCACCCGAGGTAGAGGCAGGGGTGGTTGTAGGACTCAAGTGTCTACAACCTATCTGGGACATAGATCTATGATTACAACACTTAACATAGCACTTAATAGTTAACATTCATTAATATTCACTTCACAGGGGAAAAACCTAATTACAGAACAACACATTATTCACAAGATCTAATACATCCAAGCACTTAGCATATGGAAATAGATCAGATCTAGAATTCATTCCCATTACTAAGCACTAAGATACTATTATATCAGGTGCATCTAACATATATCACTGCACTAAGCATAAATCACATCAATGACATAAAAACCATAATGCACAAAGAAACTAAAACACAGGATATACATGGTTCACCTCAGTGTGGGGCTACGTCCACCAACTCTTCTCTTCTTTATTGTCTTCTGTCAATCTTATACAAGCACAGAGCCACAAGAACCCACTCTTCATAGTACACGAGATTTGCATGCACCTCGCCAGACCCTCCTTCCCCAAGATAGGCTACAGAACAAAGCCTCTTTACAGTCACTTTCACTTAGCTCTGCAAGTTCTCATGCACACAGTATGCACAAAGCTAACTCAATCACATAGATACAACTGCTTACATCACTTGCACTCAACACAATATAGCACTTAGCACCACGTCTCTCCTAGGTTTAGTGTCTTTCTTACATCATCTAGATATCTATTTATACATTAGAGAAGGGGCCAAGGCATGGGTAAACCCATGGGCCAACATACCATACCCGTTACATAAACCCTAAACCCAAAAATTTCCCTAAAAAGGGGCTGATATCTTGCGATCTCCGCTTCTCCTTGCGCTCCACCTTCGACTAGCCTGTCAAAGTCCCAAAAATTGTCAAACATGACCAAGGTTCTCCAAAACTTGGTCAAGGGCCAACAGGACCCCAACACTCACCTATGACTTGTCCCGAGTCACTCTGATATGGGTAAATCTGCCTCAAATGCCTCGATCTTGGCTCGAGCTTCCTTGACCTGTTGCTTCGCCAGAGCCTCCTGCTCGACGAACT
This sequence comes from Picea mariana, assembly GCA_032191745.1. Classification (NCBI taxonomy): domain Eukaryota; kingdom Viridiplantae; phylum Streptophyta; class Pinopsida; order Pinales; family Pinaceae; genus Picea; species Picea mariana. Next base: position 972,099 of record JASDQU010099752.1, read on the forward strand.
CTTGAATAACCTTCTCTGTCACAGGTTCTTCCAAGCATTGTTCCATTGTGGTGACCACTTGTTCCAGTTCTGCACCTCGTCCTTCAATCTCCTCAAAAAGTATGCAAGCTGCATCCTGCACTGGATGGAGTTGTTGAGTCACTTCCATGACCTTACTCTATATGGAATGGACTTGTTGTTGAATTGTGTGTTGTTCCAAGTATCGTTTCATCCTCTCAACCGTTGATAGTGGCTTCAATTGTGCTTGAAACATCGCTTCTTGTTGCTTGGCCTCCTGAAGCTGTGACTCCAATGTCCTTAGTTCAAGGTCCTCTGCAAGGTTCTCGTAAGTCTGCACACTTCGACTGTTGAGTTGTTTACATTCTAAGGCCAATGACTTGATTCTTTGGACTGTGCTTCAAGTAGTTTCTTCTCTTTGGTCTCGCACTTCCTGTGGAGTGCTTGGCACTGCTTGTAACTCCAGTTCTGCTACCCTTTGCTGGAGTTGTTGAATGGCTTCAGCAAGCTTCCCTACTTGGCTTTCCACTGGGTCTTCTTCCATCTGTTCTAAGCTCTTCAAAGAGCGAAGTGCTCTAGTGACTGCTTATTTAAATCCAGTCTGCTTTGCAAGCAATTGTTCCTTCTCCTTCTGGATCTACGCTCTATCCTCTGCAAACGTGGCTTGGATATCGTATTTTTCCTGTTGTGCAATCCGACGTTGCTCTATGGCTTCCAATTTTGCTTGCTTTAAGGCCTCTGTGGCTTGTTCTTTTTCTTCCTGAAAACAACGAAGGTGAGCTTCAGTCATATCTGCTATTCGACCTAGCTGGGAAGGTTCATCTCCCAACTCTGTTCCTTCTGATGATGGGGGTGCAGTAGACACTGCGCGGCTGGAGTAGAGGGCTTGTTGTACCCCTTTTAGCTCTACTTCAATTCTTTCATAAATGGTCTCTTGTTTGTCTTAATTACGATGCAAGATATCTTCTGAGTTATCTGAGACAGTGACGATGATGAATCTATGTCATCCATCATGATCACAGTCTGCATCTGTGGTTCACTAGCTTTGGAATTTTTCTGCGATGTAGGTTTCATGGGGGAAACCTTTCTTTTCTTGGAGGTCTCAGCTTCATCAAGAGGATCCTTAGGTAGTGTTACTTCACCTTGTTTCTTCTTGTCTTCTTCTCCTTTGTCCTCTTCTTTGTCTACTTCGTCATCACCTCCCCCTCCAGGTGAGTCTGAAGCAGTCTCTTCTAATGCGTTGTTCAACTCCTGTACCTCTTCCTTTTTCTTCCTTCTGCTACTGCTAGGTGCATCATACTCTTTTTGAGTAACCACACGACTTCCAATGAGGTCAGGGTCAAACAGTTCTGCGTGGTTGACTGGTATAAGGAGATCTACTGGCCATTCCTTAGTTATTTCTTCCATGTCCTCCTTGGTGAGCTTATAATAAGATTGGATCTCTTATTTATGTTCGTCTCTGCATGCAGTGATATAAATAAAATGTCTAGCTCCACAGAACTTCACAAATGGTCTGAACCTGTGTAGGGTTTTCAACGCAATATGAGGAAAAGACTCAATATCCCTCTTCAACTATAGGTAGTAGGTGTGGAACACTGCGTTTGACTGCCATTGTTTCACCATGTCTCTCGAATACCAGAGTGTGGTTAACTTCACAGCTAGGGGTTTGGATGGCTCAATCTTAGGGAAGGTTGCTCCTTCTGGCATCTCCCAGGACATGAAGGCAATGAGGATTAGTATCCAAATAAAATGAAACTCATAGCCCTGATCCTAAGCTTCGCGACAGTCTTTTTCTAACTGGTTGACAAGGTAACTAGCCCAGTTCATCTGTGGTCCCTCAATGCATTTTTCCGTGAGGTCAATAATGAACTCCGTGACCTGCATGGGTATGTTCTTCCTTACTATCTTACCAACGATCAACTGGAAGGCTAGGCACACTGTGCCATTCTGAATAGAGGCTACCTTGTAGCCTCTCTTCCCCTTTTCCACATCGCCATAGGTATCTTTAATTTTCTGTGCCAGGGCACGATCTGCAACCTTCCCTGGATAAAATTCTTGTGGGTTTGGTCTTTGCATGCTTAATCCAGTGATCTGATGGATCAACGCCAGATCTACGGTGATGCGTCTGTCCAGCCACAGATAACTGCCATGGAAGAAAGACAACAGGAGTTTAACACACGCATTAACCACATGATGCCTTCCAAAGTGTGGTATCTTCATCACGTTTAGGATATTGGACCTCGCGATGTCCATAGTCCACGACTGGGGGATGATCTTCGACTTCTTCCCCTTTGTCTTGGTCAAATACTTGTGTGGGGCGAGCATGCCATAGTTCTTGCAGTCTCCCAAGTTGAAGTCATTGATCTTCAACATCATGATTTGTCCTAACTGTGGTCCTACTGTGCGTATCCCCTTTGGGAGGTATGCAGTAATCAAGGTGTAGTCGAAGTCCCTCGGGACACTGTCACGACTCACTGCGCCAACCGAAGGTGAGATATAGTCGGGCAAGATAGATGGGATGATATTTTCATTTTCCAAGTCATCACGATGCTTGGTTTGTTTCTCTGTCGCAGCTCGGGATGGTCCAGATCCATGCACAGTCGATGGGGATGCTTGCACTCCTCTCATCGATGAGGCTTAGACTCCTATGGATATGTCCTTCCCAACCATGAGGTCTATGAGGATCTCTTCGATGGATTTCTCTACTACGTTGAATTCACCCGACATGCACGCTTGAGATCAAGTATCTCAGGTCGGTGATCAAATACTCAATGTAATAGAACGTGTGGCGAGGTCTTAAATAGGCACAGTGCAAAAGCAAATAGTTCTATGTGGGCTCAAATAATCACAATTGGCAAAAGTGTTCTTGGTGAAATGCTTTACAGAATAAATAGACAACGTCATAGCGGACTCCTCCAATGGGCAGGAACACCTCAATCAATGCAGTTCCATCCGTTATGGCATAGTCCTAATGGTCCAATGGCGATCTTTCTGGCCATAACTGCGGTTTGAGCCATTCTGGAGCGTCGGGATAACGATTGGGATGCCTCCAACGGTCATATTTCTTCGCCGTGGTGAAGTGTCAATCTTCGTTTTTCCGATATCCCGATGAAGTTCCAGTTCTACAAACCTTCCTTCTGTGAAGTCCTCCCTAGAACTTCCTGTAATTTCTCTAACTTTGCTTTCTTTTTGCTGAGCTTTCTGGGTTTCTTTCCTGTAATATGAGTCATTGGTTTCCTCTTTCCATTATTGTTCTTATCTCATCTTGGCATAGTAACTTCACACTGTGGAGGGTCTTTCATAGGGTTTGAGGGTAATACTTCTTCTCTTTCTGGGGTAGGTGCTCTACTCTCTTGTACAGACAAGTGTTTCAAGTCTTCCTATGTTATTTCAACTTCGACATCCAGATCTATGGTCCTCAGTAGCTTCTACTAGTCCTCTTGTTCTTACAACAAGTGTGCTATTCTTCTAGCCATGAAATCCCTTAGTTCTTGCTTTTTCTGTTCTAGATCCTCCTCATCTTGTTTCCTTCGTATGTGATCTTTCTCAATCCAGGTTTTTCCTAGAAAAATAGCAAATGGGGTGTTGTTCTCAACAAATTTAATGACCTCAAATTCTTCCTCTATCGAAGTTCCATGATCACTCATAGATATCTAGGTAAGTCTTCCACATAGAGTTATTAGGTTTCCTTTAAACAATCCTATTCCTCCCAATGAAGGAACCATAGCAGGCTTTCCCAAAATTTCCCAAGTTCTTTCTGTCATGGTATTCACCTGTGTTTCCTCATCCAGAACATAGTCTATGTCGAAGTCTCCTATTCTTTTTTCTATGCACACCTTCTCATTTAAGATCTCTGATAATTTGATATCTTTGTGATCATTCAGGGCTTCTTTTATCTGTAGTAATACAGTCTCTGATTCTTTCTGGGGTTCTATCATATCCTTAGTTTCTTGGCCTGTCTCATGGTTTTCTTGTCTCATATTCATCTTTTCAACTTTAGAAATCATTCTAGGGAAATCCAAAACTTCATGGTACATAGCTTTACAACAAAGAAAACCAGGACCTCTACCAGGGCATTCCTTAGCAAGATGTCCCAGTCTTTTGCAACTATAGCAAAGAGTTAATCCTCTCTTTCTTTTAAATGAAACCCAACCTTTCCTGTACTGCACACTGGGATCACAGTAACTATCTTGCAACATATTATTTCTAGGATTCTGCATCCATTTGTTAGTCCAAACATTCTTTCTATGCATAGGAATAACATATCTTTCACTAGTTCTATCATATCTATTCATATCAAATCTTCTTTCTCCTAGTTGTGCCCTAGTTTTCAGACTAGGACAAAATATATTAGACGTACCTAGATCCATTCTTTTGAAAAAAAAAAATTCACTTATCTTATCTTTCTCAGAGCACAAAGATTTAAGATCTTACCTCTTTTTAGATTTGATTCCTTTCTTAGCACAGAGCTTCGCAGTCAAGTAGAATACTGCGCACTAAAGCAACAGATCTACGCACATAGCTTTCTTTTCTTCAGTTCCTAGCAATCAAAGTTTTAGGTCCCCACAACAAAACCATTTGTTGGCATAGGGGCAGACTCGGGGTTCAACGCTTCAACAACGCACCAACAAAACCCTAACTACCGGCCCCTTCGACAACACCTGCAAAGAAGATGAAGTCTCACCCGAGGTAGAGGCAGGGGTGGTTGCAGGACTGAAGTGTCTATAGCCTAGCTGGGACACAGATCTGCGATTACAACACTTAACAAAACACTTAGCAGTTAACATTCATTAATATTCACTTCGCAGGGGAAAACCCTAATTACAGAACATCACAGTATTCACAAGATCTAATACATCCAAGCACTTAGCATATAGAAATAGATCAAATCTAGCATTCATTCCCATTACTAAGCACTAAGATACTATTATATCAGGTGCATCTAACATATATCACTGCACTAAGCATAAATCACATCAATAACATAACAATCATAATGCACAAAGAAACCACAACACGGGATATACATGGTTCACCCCAGTGTGGGCTATGTCCACCAACTCTTCTCTTCTTTATTGTCTTCTATCAATATTCTACAAGCACATAGCCAAAAGAACCCACTCCGCATAGGACAGGAGATCTATGTGCACCTTGCCAGACCCTCCTTCCTCGAGCTAGGTTACAACACAAATCCTCTTTACAGTCACTTGCACTTAGCTCTGCAAGTTCTTAGGCACACAGTATGCACAAAGCTAACTCAATCACATAGATCCAACTACTTACATCACTTGCACTCAACACAGTATAGCACTTAGCACCATGTCTCTCCTAGGTCTAGTTTATTTCTTACATCGTCTAGATATCTATTTGTACATTACAGAAGGGGCCAAGGCATGGGTAAACCCATGGACTGACATCCCATACTTGCTACATAAACCCTAAACCCAAAAATTGCCCTGAAAAGGGGTCGAGATCCTGTGATCTCATCTTCTCCTTGCGCTCCGCCTTCGACTAGCCTATCGAAGTCCCAAAAATGGTCAAACGTGACCAAGGTTCTCCAAAACTTGGTCAAGGGCCAACATTGAGAATGCTTCCTTAGATGAGAATATTCTTCTACAGAATAGGATGTTCCTCTTGAGTTCAAAGTCATTTACACTTAGTTAGACTAGTGGAAGTCACTCATGCATGGAAACCTCCATTTTATCACCATCAGTTGCATTTGTTTCTCTCACTTCGTCATGTGTGACTCAATTAACTGATGATTGCATGGACCAATTAACTAGGACTAGGTGAGAGTTGACTCCAGTGACTACCACTGTGTGTCAGATCTCTCCAAAACAATCCTAATGCACATTAGTTAACTAATATGGTGAGTTAGTTGTGTGATACATAGTATATCACTTGTATTGTATCATTCATTTATTTGGTTAATAAAATTCTCATTCTTTCCTCTCTAATTTTTCTCTCATCTTATTACCTTTGCAAGTTGTGTTCGTTCTTCTTCTAGTTGGATCTCTTGTGCATGTACTCACCACATTCTACATGGTATCAGAGTCCACATGTCACTAGAAAGGATCGTCACCAACACTCTTTTGCAAGTATCGAAGAAAGAACAAAGCATCAATGAAGATGGATTACTCATCCACAATTCTTCTTATGCCTCACATTCTCTCCGAGATCAACGTGCCATAGATCCGTCAACCATATATCAAAATCCACGATATGGGTAAATATGGTTTTTGGTACAGAGATTCATTGCATAAGGATACTCACACTCGCCAAAAATATCCAATACCCACATTTCCATTTAGAAGATAAAGCTATTTTATCAGATATATAGTTGCCACAGATCCATCAATGATATCGCAAAATCCACGATCTAGGTTGATCTGGTTTTTTTGAGAGACATATGGATGCCCACACTCACCAAAAATATCAACTACCCACATCATAGTTTAGGAGATACATCATTTTTATCAGATCTATAGCTGCATGCAACATATCAACAAAACCTCAGATCACTACTCCGACAGACATATCTCACTAATATCAATCATTGGGAGAGAATAATTGTAATGGGGGACAAAGATGTAGGTATCTTGACCCTTCAAAGTTTGAATCTAAAACTTGTCAAAGAAGTTAGCAAACTTCAACGTGAACAATAGAAATCAGTGATTTGTCTTCAGAACACATGTATCTATTTTTCTAGGGATTCTGGACTCCTCGGGAGTCTAATGGAAGAGCATCAACCTCAAGTTTGATACTTGGACCACCCGCATTAATGATATGGAGGAGAAATTCAATCTTCTCAATGAACATTTTTTGGTTGATTTAAAATAGAAATTCCATGCTTATGTCTTTGTTACTTAGATGAACTTGGTTCATGTAAAAGTCTTCGTTGAGCTTAGGGAAGATCTCATAGCTAGTGAAGTGGTTCTCAATGATTCTTGTGAATTCTTCCCTTCCCATGACATCACCTCTTTGATGTACTTTGAAATCAATGGGGTATGCATTCACATATTATTTATAGTCTAGATCTATTCATATCACCATATTGATAATTTCTTCTATTATTCAAGCTTGGCATTTGGTATAAACCGAAGAGAAACCCTAGACTATATATTGGATTCATTCTTGCTAGTTTTTGGATTGGTTCATAAGGAAAAGAATAATAACCATGTTGAAAACTTAACTATTTCAAACTTGGAATACAAACTATGTCAAAATATAGTAGACATATGGTTTATAGGGGCTATAGATGTCTCATGATATGAATTATAAATGTTTTAACATTTTCAAATAACACATGCACCAATTATACCATGGGATTTGGATCTACCCTTTTCTCTCTTATTTCCTTTTTCCTTCGCTATTCCACAAATGTCCAAGGCCTCATTGGTGGATTCAAAAGCTTTCTATCTTACCTCCTTTGAGAGTAAATAATCCATGAACTCATCAAGCGTCAATGTATTTACGATGATTCCAATGGACAATACCAGGTTGTCCCATGAATTTGGAAAATAACACAAAAATGTCATACAACGATCGTTATGTTTATATTAAAATTTTTGAAATAAATAAAATTAAAACTTCTTGTATGTTTATTTGCTTAAGTTGATGCACATTAGTGCACTTTGTGTTTCATTAGTTAACCTAATCATTTGGTTTCATAGCTTGAATGATTTTTTCTCCATATCTCCATTCATTATTTGTAAGGATTTTCTGATGTTTGATAGACCAACGAGTGTTGTGGTCCATAACTAATGAAGCCAGTTTAGAAACAACACAATGAAATATACAACTAATTTGTAGCCCTAGTTCAAAGAACATTTCCTTGGACCATGGATAAAACCTCAAATTAGCATGGATTGAGCCCATTTGATGGTATGAATCTCTTGAAAGTGATAATCAGTGAGAATATTTCTTTGTTTGAGGGAAACACTAATGCTAAGGTGCTCTATGAGTGGTTTAATGCATTCTAGAAATATTTTGAAGTTGGTAACTTAATTGTAAAGAAGCTCAAGAACACGACGATGAATATGCCCTTGACCATCGAATCTTGTTGGAATAACACAACAAATTTATGAAGAGTGTGGTGAGTGTTAAATTCAAATTTTATATAATTGCATGCGAAGATTTTATATATTGTGTGCTTCCTGTGGCTTGAATTTTAAGAGTTTATGTGTGCCTATCATTATTGGTCAGATTTGATGTCAACATTTAACCTTATATCTACCAAACCCTATAGATAATATAACTCTTATAACCAAGTTATAATATACAACTCTTATAACCTTTGATATAAGTCCTAATACTAATAACTATCGATATGACTTGTAACAATCAAAATACTCAACATCTTAGTCCTAATACAATCTTGTCACAGTCAAAATGCATTCTCTTTCCAAACACCGATAATGTGTCATCTGTGAATGATTTTTTTCCTATCCACCTCAGATACAAAAGATCATTCTAAACCAAGTAATAATGGATGGGATAAGATCATTATGGTGATTTATTAGATCTAACCAATGATTGTGATACAAATTTATATGATCAATTCTAAGGCTTGAACTAGAAGTTCAAAGAGAAAGCTTCCATTATCAATTCAGGATCTTCAATGAAGAATCTTTCACTTCCAATAAACCAAATGGTATGTTAAGTTTTCTTATAGTAGATTAAACATAAATCAATTTTAATCATATTTTTCAAAAACAAGTGGATGTTTGGAACTAGAGATTAAATTACATGTTACTTTTTTGTTGCGTGTGGTGTTATAGATCTTTATGATAAAAATACAAAGAGATTAAAACTCTTATTATTTTAAATATATTTTGATTTTTTTTTATTGTATATACATCATAAAGAAACTTTAAAATCAAGGAGGCAACAAGGCTTCATCTTAACAAAGCGAGGACTTTCCAAATTATTATTAATCTTTTATGTTGTGTAAGCTAGTCGCTCAAATCAACTCAGCCTTCCGCTCAACCAACAACCATAAACCAAAAACATCCACTCATTCTCATGATCACTTATCTCTTCCTTATATCCAGGGCACCATAGATGATATTTCAAAACTCATGGCTAAGAAGAATACCCAAAACCATGTTCAAACCCTACAAAACCCTTAAGCAACTAGTTAGAATATCTAAAGATGAATCCGAGCCGGTGCTTGGACCATGTGTTCACCAAATTACTTGTTCCTATGGGAAGTCTTACATAGATCAAACTGGTAGAAAATTTAAATCCATGATTAAAGAGCATATAGACGATACCACCCATAACTAAATATCCAAATAAGACATTACCAAACACTCTATTAGATCCAAGAACCCTATTTTCTTTGACCAAACAAAAATATTAGCCTCTACCCCTCATTACTCCTCCCATATCATTTGGCAAGCTCTTGAAATCAAAAACATCCCAGTAACTTTAATCCTGAATATGGCTACAAGCTTAGCCAATCTTGGAAGCCCACCACTCATCACCTTGATCATTATGCTTCCTCCCAATTTTTTGAGTTTTTAAAAGCTTTAATCTTCTCCCCCTTTCCCTCATCCTGGCTGATCCATCGGTATTTTCCTCGCATCTAGTCTCCTCTCCTTGCATCTATCTCTTTTGCACTTGATTTTCCACTTTTCACATTGGCTTCGCAGGTCAACCTACTTTGGTTATCCAATTTTTTTTCCTTAGTCTCTATCTTTATTAAAGAAATCCTCTAGCTTTGGTTCACAAATTCTTTTTCATTTTTTCAATTCTTTTATTTTAATATCACCCCTCCTAATTAATGACTTCCTTTACTTTTATAATTAATCTTACCAACATCTCTTGATAAAAAACCTTATCACCTCTCCCTTAAATTCTTTGATCAAATTTTTCACTATCACCTTTTTGATATATTTCTCTGAATCTCAATTATTATTTTTCTCTCGTGATTTATTTATTACATATTTATTATATTGTGCCCCCCCACCCTTTTTCACCTCTTTATTATCCCATCGATATCCATTTAATTATTCAATTCCTAATATGCTAATTTATGAATTTTACCATTTTACTAACTTCTTAAATTGATTATTTTCTCCTTATTTATTTGTTGTCTTTTATCATCCATAATCAATTTCTCCCTATCTATACATTATCTTTTATAGACCCTAATATCATTTCTTCTATTAAATTTTTATTTTCTCCATTCTACCCATTAATGTTTACCTACTCTATGGTTATCCCTTTTAACCCTAATCTCAATTACTACCTCTATTAATTCACTATTTTATTATTCTGACCATTTCCATCCATCAATTATTTTCTCCCTATCTATCTATTATCTTTTATCATCCACAATTAATTTCTCCCTAACTATACGTCATCTTTTATAAACCCTAATATTATTTCTTCTATTAAATTATCATTTTCTCCATTTTACCCATAAAATTTTACCTCCTCTTTGATTATCCCCTATAACCCTAATCTCAATGGCTACCA
>JASDQU010099753.1:54011-94420 GCA_032191745.1 Picea mariana
GGTAGGCTTGAAGGCCTTAACCCAACCCTTCAAGGGTTCCATCAATCCTTCTGTAAAGAGCATCATGAGCCTGGTTGGGGACATATCTTGCACCATCACTACCAACCTCTGGAACTCATCAATGTATGCCTCAGCCGTACCTATTTTCTTGAGTTGGGTGAGCTCTCGAAAGTGTAACTCGGGATCTCCTAGATCAAATCTATCAATGAGCCTCTGAGTGAATTCTATATAGGATACAATCTGGTTGTGGCCGAGTGTAGTGAGCCCATGGTACCACCAGTCGTGGGCCTTTCCATCCAAGTACATAGTGGCAAACTTGATGGCCTCCATATCTCTCATGGGGTTAAGCTGCAGGTAAGTATCTAGCTTCTGCACCCATGCTTGTGCTGTCATCTTAGCCATACCATCAAAGTATGGAATCTCTATCTTCCCTGCCCTTCGCTCAAACTCAAAGTTTCCCATGTGGTTCATCCTAGGATGGTTTCTGAACCTGAGTTGACAATACTGGTCTAGGGACATCTGTCTTTGAACTTTCATATCCAAGTTGTAGTATTCCCTGGTACTCCTGGCTAATTGTGCCACAAAATCTTCAACCTGTTCATGCTGCTCTTGCTCATCTGTAAATGTGGGCATGTATGGTCTGGGTTAGCTTTGCTACCTGAGTGTTGGCCTAGCGGTTCATCTGTGAACACCGGCATGTATGGCCTATGATTGGTCCTGCTACCCATTTGCCCATGGAATGTGCCACCTCCACGACTTCCTTCGGATCCTGGTGCTTTCTCCGTGTTATATATGTCTTCCTCATGGGTTCCACCGGACCTTCCAGCCTCCTTATTTCCATACGTATCAGGATCTTTACCTCGATGGGTTACTTGCATCAGAAGGTCAGTTATCCTAGTTTGGTTCTCGTTCATTTTCTGTAGATTCTCATCAACTTTCTTCAAGGTTTCAGAGATTTCGGCCTTTCCCCTTCTGTTGGTTTCCTGATACTCATCCAACTTTCGGACCAATGTGCTTTCTGTGCAGTTCATGTTTTGTTGGAATTTATCAAATTCAGTTACTAAGAGAGCCAAGCCCTAAGGCTCATGGTCGTCTCCTGACCCTTCCATTTCTGCCTCTATTTCACTGTTGTTTTTTGTCCTCCGACCCATAACAATTCCCCTGTATTTCTGCATGCACCGATCTCTCCACAGGTTTGGAGGATCAAGGCTCTGATACCACTATAATGATCCCGAGTAAAATTCTGGCTTGGAATCACTAACTACCATTGATTTGTCAAGGTGCTGATGTTTATTGAGTTATTAAGTGCATACAAGATTCATTTAACACATGAAGATCACCATACATTCAAGATATAGAAGCACAAGCAAATATCTGACCCTTTTATTATAAGCAATGTAGGATCAATACAATAGGTGGTCAATCTGGCATAAACCTCAGATGGTCGTACAAACAATAGATATGAGCTGCTACAAAATGCTCCCGTCAATACAAAAGAAGCCCCTAAAGGCTGGATAAGTAATAAATATCAGTACCAAGCAGATTTGAATGCCAAACCTTCCAACTGGAGAGTACCACACTCCAAGTGGAGACTGACACCCTCAACAATTCGGCCCTGATGGAAGAATGCTCCAATTAAGCCCAAACTTGGTCAGGTAATAGATCAGGGCAGTGGGATCCTCCTCCTGAAGTCTCAAACCCAACGTCCAAGGCAAACCTCGCCAACTGGGGACTCTTCTAGGAGATTTGCGCCCTCCTGAATAGCTAAATCGAACCCTCCTCAATGGTATGGCGCGCCCTTGCTAGAAACTCCTCAACAGTACGGCCCTGTTGTATTCTGAAGCTATAGAAAGAAATATGTTGAGAATAGAATGGTGTGGAGGAATATTTCATCCCCGAAACCAAGCTGTGGAACAAGGTGAGTGGATATTTCACCACTGAGTTGCTCACAAGGGTTTGTACAGCAAAACCCCCAAACTGAATGCTCAAGAGCAATAGCAAATGCTAATCCAAAACCAGAACCCCTAATAGGTGCACCCTAGCCTCTTACTTATACTTTTCCTTCTAATTCTCTGTTGAGTTAGGTTAACTCCCAGGGTTAATCTTCTATTCCTCTGTTGAGTTATCTTTTACTCCTTTTCTTTTCCTTTCTTAAGTCAACTTAAAAATGTAACTTTCAACTTCTTGACTTTTCCCCCCTTCAGTGTGAGACTATGAACTAGTGGGGGTGCCCAGGCCACTGAGTCTCCTCATTACCTCTCTAAGAGGTGGGGGACATTACATGCATATTGAACGCAAGGAGTGTGCGTGAAAGAGTCTTGTTAAGCACAAGGAGTGCCTATGCAAAGTCTTTGACTTGGAGAAATAACTCGGGTTTTTCTCGCAAGAAAGTGCAGAGGTTGGCTGCAAGGAGTGCACAGGACCATGAATCGACTAAGTGTCGAAGAAATATTTCAGAAGAAGAATTTGTGAAGGTTGGGAAGGGTGAAGCGAGAAGATCTATCCAAGAGCAGTCGAATTATTCCAGACCATTGGATTTAGGAAAAGTGCACGAGATTTAAACTATGTGTATACATAGGAGGAGAGATTGTCGAAGACCCAAAGGAGATCTAGACCGTCTAATATAGAAGGATACGTGGTGATAGATTATGAACACCAGAGAAATCACTTCGATATTTTCAGATTGAGACTTGAAACTCTCGAAGCCCGGAGAGCCGGAGGGCCAAAATGAACGTCGACTGTTGGATAGTTTGAAGTAAATTATAGTCGTCTATTTTAGAAGGACACGTGGCAAGAATCTGTGCATTTCAAAGGAAAGAAAAGGTTGAAACTTGAAACTCTCAAAGTCCAAATTACGAAATAAATCACAGCCATTGATTTAGAAGGGTTAAATCTGATCCATAGATTTGGAAAGGAGAAGAGAGTTTTTTTCCAATTTCACAAACCGCGAAGTCTCGATTTGTGAAGAGTTAATATGGAACATTGAAACACGGAAAGTTGTGGACTGTTGATCTGAGGCAAGTGGGGTTCAGAAGTTCGAACATCAGAAGAAGAGAGGAGAACTAATTCGCGAGTTTGAGAAGTGTGAAGTCCCATAGGGCTCAAAAACTAAGCCCCAGGTCACAGCCGAAGGTCATATGCAGGAAGGAGCCAACAGAGGAGGAGCTAGCACCTGAACACTAATCGCCTAGTAGTGCAAAGGGAGAGGTTGGGAGTGTCATAGAACTTGCACCAAAGGACTGAAGAGACCTGTGGCTATTTACAAGCAAGACCATTAAGGTTTTAGAGAGTTAATTCAGTTCCAAAAATTCAAGATCCTTGACTGGGAGGTCACGCTGTCCAAGGAGAAGGGGGGTTGGCATCAAGTGGTATCAGAGTGTGAAAAATTTCGAAGTTGTATTCTGTGTATTAAAAAAAAATAGTTGAAATAATTCCACCAAGGATTCGTGTAGATCCACCTATGGAAAACTGTGTTGTGGGAAGAGAAATGAGAGAGCTTCGCGCAAGGTTGGAAGTGATGGAAGCAATGCAAAGAAGAACACTTGCCACTGAAGATGTCAGTGATGTAGAAAGTGAAGAAAGAGAATTTGAAGAAGCTAAAGGGGAAGATGTGGTTGAAGAACGCTTATTGAAAGTTGTTGTGAAGTTGGGAGCTAGAGAAAAGATGGGCGTCCCAATGTATGAAGGTAATTTGGATGTCAAAGAGATATTGGACTGGATAAGGTCCATGGATAAGTATTTTGACTATGAATATGTCGATGAAGGAAAGAAGGTGAGAAATGTTGTCACCAGATTAAAGGTACATGCAGCACTGTGGTGGGATGAACTACAGGCAGAGAGAAGGAGAAAAGGTAACCAAAAGATAAAGAATTGGGATAGGATGGTAGCCAAACTAAAAGTTAAATTCATACCTAAGGATTACCAAATAAACATGTTCATAAAGTTGTAGAACCTGAGACAGAGGGGTATGACAGTGAAAGAATATACAGAAGAATTTTGTAGACTGAATATTAGGACTGGACAAAGAGAGAAGGATGATGAAAAAGTTTCCATGTATATAAATGGCTTGAGGTAGGAAATTCAAGATGAGATCATCATGATGACTGTGAGGACAGTGGAAGATGTTTATCAGATTTCATTGAAGGTAGAAGAAAAGTTGGCCAAAAACCAGAGTCAGGGAAGCAGAAGCAGAGGCTCAAATAGAGGTAAGGGAATTGTTTATGATAAGACACTGAAAACTAAGGATGAGATTGAGAAATCATATGGTCACTTTGAAAGAGAAGGAGGTTCCTGAAGAAGACCCTTTGGTGGGAGAAATTGTTTTCCTCGAGGAAGAGGAAGAGGTAGAGGAGGTGGAGTTAAATTTTATGCATGTGGAAAGACAGGACACGTCTTGGGAATTCCCTGAGAGGAAGAAAGAAGGAGAAGGAGAATCACACATTTTTGAAGCACAGAAGAATGGGGAAGTAGAAGAAGCAAAAGGAGGATAGAACCTTATGATGAGGAAAGTTCTTCTAAAGCCAAAGGAGGAAATAGAAGGCTCATTTCAGCGAACGAGGTTGTTCAGAACTGCTTGTAAAACAAAGGACAAAGTTTGAAAAATGACTATAGACAGTGGGAGCACTGATAATTTAGTATCTATAGAAATGGTAGAGAAGTTGGAGCTGGAGACAACTGCACACTGAAAACCATATAAAGTATTATGGTTTCAGAAAGGACATCAAGTAATGGTAAGTCAACAATGCAAAGTTGACTTTAAAATAGGAGGCTATAAAGATGAGATTTTGTGTGATGTAATTCCTATGGATATTTGTCATATTTTTTGGGGGATACCATGGCAGTTTGATAGGAATGTCATTCATGATGGGAGAAAAAATACTTATACTGTGGAAAAAAGTGGTAGAACCCACATGTTACTGCCAATAGTAGATAATAAAGGAAAGGAAGAAGCTAGCACAAGAATACTTCTCATAAGTGGGAAGGAACTCCTGAAGGAGATCAAGAAAGATCAATAAATGCAATTTGTTGTAGTGAGGAAGCCGAGAGTTATCCTTACCAATACTTCTATGAATCGTTTACCTGAAGAAATCCAGGAATTGTTAGAGAATTTTGTTGACATAGTAGTGGTTGAGTTGCCTCACTCATTACCACCCATTAGGAGTATTAGACACCATATTGACTTGATTCTAGGAGTCAGTTTGCCAAATAAAGCAGCATATAGGTTGACACTTCGAGAGAATGAAGAGGTTGAGAAGAAAGTTGAGGAGTTTTTGGATAAAGGTTTAGTTAGGAAAATTCTAATCCCATGTGCAGTGCCAATTGTGTTAAGTCCGAAGAAGGATGGAGGGTGGAGAATGTGTACAAATTCCAGAGCCATTAACAAGATTACCATCAGGTATAGATTTCCTTTACCCAGGATGGATGATTTGATGGATTGTTTGAGTGGAGCAAGTTGTTTTTCAAAATTAGACTTGAAGAGTGGGTATCATCAGATAAGGATAAGAGAAGGGGATGAATGGAAGACAACATTCAAGACAAATGAAGGTTTGTTTGAATGGCTAGTCATGCCATTCTGATTGAAAATTGCTCCAAGCACATTTATGAGGTTGATGAAAGAAGTATCGAAAGACTTCATAAGTAAATTTGTCATTTTGTATCTAGATGATATATTAGTTTTCGGCAAAACAGAGGAAGAACATCTAAAGCACTTGACATTACTGATGAAGAGGTCGTCCCGAGAAAAGTTGTTAATAAATTTGAAGAAAATTTATTTTATGAAGACAGAACTCATATATTTGGGTTTTGTGATCTCTTCAAATGAATTGAAGATGGATCCAGAGAAGGTGAGAGCAATCAAATAATGGTTGTCACCTAGGACCATATTTGAGGTGAGAAGTTTCAATGGGTTAGCAATTTTTTATAGAAAGTTTATCAGAAATTTTAGTGGTATATGTGCACCCATGATGGATACTATGAAGAAGAAACATAAGTCTTTTAATTAGACAGAGGAGGCTGAGAAAAGTTTCAAGGTGTTGAAAAAGAAGATAACAGAACAACCAATTTTGGTTTTACCCGATTTTGGAAAAACATTTCAGGTGAGGTGTGATGCAAGTGGAATAGTCATTGGAGCAGTTTTTAGTCAAGATAATCGGTCAGTTGCTTATTTTAGTGAAACGTTGAATGACACTAAGGAGAAATATTCTACATATGAAAAGGATTTTTATGTAGTGATTCAAGCTTTGAAGAAATGGATACATTATTTAATTCCAAAAGAGTTTGTCTTGTATAGTGATAATCAAGTTTTGCAATTTATTACTAGGAAAGAGAAGTCAAATCAGAGTCATGCTAAGTGGGTAGAATTCATGCAAAATTTTACTTTTGTCATTAAACATATTTTTGGAAGTGCTAATAAAGTTGCATATGCTTTGAGCAGGAGGAGTTTGGTTGTACAAGAATTCCAAGTGAAGACCTTAGTATTTGAGCACCTTAAGGAAATGTATCAGGAAGATCCAGATTTTAAGGAGGCTTATGAAGCATATGGAAATCCTTTGTTGAGGGATAAAAACTCATGGGAAGAATATTTGATCCAAAATGGATTGTTTTTTAAAGGAAGCCAATTGTGCATACCAAGATGCTCAATGACAGATAATTTATTGAAAGAAAAACATAGTGGAGGTTTAGCCAGACATTTTGGTCATGACAACACATTTGCACAATTGAGTAGTTTGTATTATTGGCTAGGTATGAGGGAATATGTGAAGAAATTTGTAAATCGATGTAAGATTTGTCAACATGCAAAAGGAAAGAGACAAAACATTAGTTTGTATCAACCATTGCCTATTCCAGAAAGGCCTTGGGATGCAATTAGTATGGATTTTGTATTGGGATTACCTAGAACCCAGAAAGGAAGTAATTCCATATTTGTTGTAGTCGATAGATTTTCTAAGATGACACATTTCATACCATGCCAGAAGAAAAATGATGCTACACACATAGCCAATGTGTTTTTCAGAGAAATTGTGAGATTAGATGGACTGGCCAGAAGTATAGTCTTAGACAAGGACACTAAGTTTGTAGGACAATTTTGGAGGACTCTATGGAAAAAAATGGGAACTAATTTATCTTTTAGTTCAGCGTATCACCCTCAGAGAGATGGATAGACTGAAGTGGTGAACAGAAATCTAGGAAATTTGTTAAGAAGTTTAGTTATTGAACAAGGTCGTCAGTGGGATCAGATTCTGGCACAGGCAGAATTTGCATTTAACAATTTAGTTAATAGAAGCACTGGAAAAAGTGCATTTGAGATAGTATATGAAAGATAGCCAAGAGGGATTGCAAAATTGAGAGAATTGAAACAAGATGAATTCAGGAGCACTGGAGCAGAATATTTTTCTACAGAAATGCAAATACTTCATGATCAAGTTAAGAAACAGATACAGGATAGTAATCAGAAGTATAAGGACGGAGTTGATCAGAAAAGAAGGGAAGTTCAATTTGAAGTGGGAGATGAATTTTTAGCTCATTTGAGAAAGGAGAGCTTTCCTAGAGGAACATATCATAAGTTGAAGATGAAGAAGATAGGACCATGCAAGATCCTTAGAAACTTTGCAGCAAATGCTTATGAGATTGGGTTGCCGAACAATGTTGGGATATCACTGATATTCAACGTTGTAGATTCATATCCTTATAGCAGAGATGACGCAGGAGAATTAGATGATCAGGAAGAGATTCAGTGGGAAGAACAGATTCCCACAGTAGAAAAACCAGAAGAAAGATACATCCTGAATATTTGGTAAAGTGGAAGGATCACCCTGTGGAAGATTCAAGTTGGGTAACTGAACCTGATATTTTGAAGCATGGTAAAACAGTGCGAGAGCTCATGGACAGGCGTCCATGAATATTTTGGCCAGAGGAGTATGATGCAGTAGCATCGCTATCACATCAAGAAAAACAGACGTGGAAGCAGAGTCGACACTTCAACGCATTGAAATAGCCAAACCAACTCTTAACCAGCTTAGTAGTAGTGTGGATATCTTTTTGAATCTCTCGTTAATTAACTAGTTGTATGTAAAGTCGGGCCACTATTTTGAATTGACGGTTTATTGTAAATCCTTACATGACTGTAATATATTACAGGTGTAGGATATTATCCCGTATGAGTCATTAGGTTGAATTAATTAAGCTGAGTAGATAACTGCTACAATAAAAGGTGATAGAATTTAGATAGGAGGAAGAAGAGAGAAAAAGCTCAGGGTCCTTAGATACGTTTTCTAATTATAATGACTGTAAGAGATAGAGGTGTAATCATGTTTTTTGGAATGAATAGAGCAAATGAAGTTGATCCAATTGTACAGTGTTGATATTGTTTACAAGTTTATTGTTCTTATGAATTTTTTGGATGTATGATGTTCATGGTGAATGGATGAACTTATGAAGAATTGAATAATTTTCAATTGTTTCTCTTCTATAAGTTATGCAAGGAGTGCATATTGAATGCAAGGAGTGTGTGAGAGAGAGTCTTGTTAAGCGCAAGGATTGCGTATGCGAAGTCTTTGACTTGGAGAAGTAACTCAGGTTTTTCTCGCAAGAAAGTGCAGATGTTGGCTGCAAGGAGTGCACAGGACCAGGAACCGACTAAGTGTCGAAGAAATATTTCAGAAGAAGAATTCGTGAAGGTTGGGCAATTTGAAGGGAGAAGATCTATCCAAGAGAAGACGAATTATTTCAGACCGTTGGATTTAGGAAAAGTGCATGAGCTTTAAACTATGTTTATACATAGGAGGAGAGATCATCGAAGACCCAAAGGAGCTCTGGACCGTCTAATCCAAAAGGATACGTGGTGATAGATTATGAACTTCGGAGAAATCACTTCGAGATTTTCAGATTGAGACTTGAAACTCTCGAAGCCCGGAGAGCCGGAGGGCCGAAATGAACGTCGACCATTGGATAGTTCAAAGTAAATTATAGTCATCTGATTCAGAAGGACACACGGTAAGAATCTATGCATTTCAAAGGAAAGAAAAGGTTGAAAGTTGAAACTACCGAAGTCCAAATTACGAAATAAATCACAGTCGTTGATTTAGAAGGGTTAAATTTGATCCGTAGATTTGGAAAGGAGAAGAGAGTTGTTTTCCAATTTCATGAACCGCGAAGTCCCGATTTGTGAAGAGTTGATCTGGACCATTGAAACCCATAAAGTTGTGGACCGTTGATCTAAGGCAACCAGGGTTCGGAAGTTCGGACATCAAAAAAAGAGAGGAGAACTATTTCACGAGTTTGAGAAGTGTGAAGTCCCGTAGCGCTCGGAATTTGGGCGCCAGGTCACAGCCGGAGGTCATATGCAGGAAGGATCTAACGGAGGAGGATATAGCGCATGAACACTAATCGCCTGGTAGTGCGAAGGGAGAGGTTGTGAGTGTCATAGAAATTGCACCGAAGGACTTAAGAGACCTGTGGTTATTTACAAGTGAGACCATTAAGGTTTCAGAGAGTTAATTCAGCTCCGAGAATTGAAGATCCTTGACCGGGAGGTCACGCTGCCCAAGGAGAAGGGGGGGTTGGCATTAAGTGGTATCAAAGCGTGAAAAAATTTGAAGTTGTAATCTGTGTATTAAAAAAAAATAGTTGAAAAAATGCCGCCAAGGATTCATGTAGATCCACCTATGGAAAATCGTGTTGTGGGAAGATAAATGAGAGAGCTTCACACAAGGTTGGAAGCAATGGAAGCAACGCAAAGAAGAACACCTATCGTTGAAGACGTTAGTGATGCAGAAAGTGGAGAAATAGAATTTGAATAATCTACAGGGGAAGGTGTGGCTGAAGAACGCTTATTGAAAGTTGTTGTGAAGTTGGGAGATAGAACAAAGATGGACGTCCCAATATATGAAGGTAATTTGGATGTTGAAGAGATATTGGACTAGATAATGTCCATGGATAATTATTTTGACTATGAAGATATCGATGAAGGAAAGAAGGTGAGACATGTTGTCACCAAATTAAAGGGACATGCAGCACTCTAGTGGGATGAACTGCAGGTAGAGAGAAGGAGCAAAGGTAAACAAAAGATAAAGAATTGGAATAGGATGGTAGCCAAACTGAAGGCTAAATTCATACCTAAGGATTACCAAATAAATCTGTTCAAAAAGTTGCAGAACCTGAGATAGAGGGGTATGACAGTGAAAGAATATACAGAAGAATTCTATAGACTGAATATTAGGACTGGACAAAGAGAGAAGGATGATGAAAAAGTTTCCAGGTATATAAATGGCTTGAGGTATGAAATTTAGGATGAGATTAGCATGATGACTGTGAGGATAGTGGAAGATGGTTATCATATTGCACTAAAGGTAGAAGAAAAGTTGGCCAGAAACCAGAGTCAGCGAAGCAGAAACAGAGGCTCAAATAGAGGTAAGGGAATTGTTTATGATAAGACACTGAAAACCAAGGATGAGATTGAGAAATCATATGGTCACTTTGAAAGAGGAGGAGGTTCCCGAAAAAGACCCTTTGGTGGGAGAAATTTTTTTCCTCGAGGAAGAGAAAGAGGTAGAGGAGGTGGAGTTAAATTTTATGCATGTGGAAAGACAGGGCACATGTCTTGGGAATGCCTCGAGAGGAAGGAAGAAGGAGGAGGAGAATCACACATTTTTTAAGCCTAGAAGAATGTGGAAGCAGAAGAAACAGAAGGAGGATAGAACCTTATGATGAGGAAAGTTCTTCTAAAGCTGGAGAAGGAAATTGAAGGCCCATTTCAGCGAACAAGGTTGTTCATGACTGCTTGTAAAACAAAGGACAAAGTTTGCAAAATGATTATAGACAGTGGGAGCACTGATAATTTAGTATCTACAAAAATGGTGGAGAAGCTGGAGCTGGAGACAACTACACACCCAAGTCCATATAAAGTATCGTGGTTGCATAAAGGACATCAAGTAATGGTAAGTCAACAATGCAAAGTTGAATTTAAAATACGAGGCTATAAAGATGAGATTTTGTGTGATGTAATTCCTATGGATGTTTGTCATATTTTGTTGGGGAGACCATAGGAGTTTGATAGGAATGTCATTCATGATGGAAGGAAAAATACTTATACTCTGGAAAAGAGTGGTAGAACCCACATGTTACTGAAAATAGAAGAGAAGAAAGGAAAGGAAGAAGCTAGCACAAGAATACTTCTCATGAGTGGGAAGGAACTCTTGAAGGAGATCAAGAAATGCAATTTTTTGTAGTGAGGAAGTCGAGAGTTATCCTTACCAATACTTCTATGAATAATTTACCTGAAGAAATCCAGGAATTGTTAGAGAATTTTGTTGACATAGTATTGGTTGAGTTGCCTCACTCATTACCACCCATTAGGAGTATTAGCCACCATATTGACTTGATTCTAGGAGTCAATTTCCCAAATAAAGCAGCATATAGGTTGACACCTCAAGAGAATGAAGATGTTAAGAAGTAAGTTCAAGAGTTCTTGGATAAAGGTTTAGTTAGGGAAATTCTAAGCCCATGTGCAGTCCCAACTGTGTTAAGTCCGAAGAAGGATGGAGGATGGAGAATGTGTATAAATTCCAGAGCCATCAACAAGATTACCATCAGGTATAGATTTCCTTTACCTGGGATGGATGATCTGATGGATTTTTTTAGTGGAGCAAGTTATTTTTCAAAATTAGACTTGAAGAGTGGATATCATCAGATAAGGATGAGAGAGGGGGATAAATGGAAGACAACATTCAAGACAAATGAAGGTTTGTTTGAATGGCTAGTCATGCCATTTGGATTGACAAATGATCCAAGCACACTTATGAGGTTGATGAATGAAGTACCGAAAGACTTCATAGGTAAATTTTTCATTGTATATCTGGATGATATATTAGTTTTCAGCAAAACATAGGAAGAACATCTAAAGCACTTGACATTAGTGATGAAGAGGTTGCAGCGACAAAGGTTGTTAATAAATTTGAAGAAAAATTCTTTTATGAAGACAGAACTCATATATTTGGGTTTTGTGATCTCTTCAAATGAATTGAAGATGGATCCAGAGAAGGTGAGAGAAATCAAAGAATGGTTGTCACCTAGGACCATATTGGAGGTGAGAAGTTTCCATGGGTTAGCAATATTTTATAGAAAGTTTATCAGAAATTTTAGTGGTATATGTGCACCCATGATGGATACTATGAAGAAGAAACATAAGTCTTTTAATTGGACAGAGGAGGCTGAGAAAAGTTTCAAGGTGTTGAAAAAGAAGATAACAGAACAACCAATTTTGGTTTTACCCGGTTTTGGAAAAACATTTCAGGTGAGGTGTGATGCAAGTGGAATAGTCATTGGAGCAGTTTTTAGTCAAGATAATAGGTCAATTGTTTATTTTAGTGAAACGTTGAATGGCACTAAGGAGAAATATTCTACATATGACAAGGATTTTTATGCAGTGATTCAAGCTTTGAAGAAATGGATACATTATTTAATTCCAATAGAGTTTGTCTTGTATAGTGATAATCAAGTTTTGCAATTTATTACTAGGCAAGAGAAGTCGAATCAGAGGCATGCTAAGTGGGTAGAATTCATGCAGAATTTTACTTTTTTCATTAAACATATTTCTAGAAGTGCTAATAAAGTTGCAGATGCTTTGAGCAAGAGGAGTTTGGCTGTACAGGAATTCCAAGTGAAGACCTTAGGATTTGAGCACCTTAAGGAAATGTATCAGGAAGATCCAAATTTTAAGGAGGCTTATGAAGCATATGGAAATCCTTTGTTGAAGGATAACAACTCATGGGAAGAATATTCGATCCAGGATGGATTGTTGTTTAAAGGAATCCAATTGTGCATACCAAGATGCTCAATGCGAGATAATTTATTGAAAGAAAAACATAGTGGAGGTTTAGCCGGGCATTTTGGTTATGACAAAACATTTGCACAACTGAGTAGTTTGTATTATTGGCTAGGTATGAGGGAAGATGTGAATAAATTTGTAGATCGATGTAAGATTTGTCAACATGCAAAAGGAAAGAGACAAAACGTTGGTTTGTATCAGCCATTGCCTATTCCAAAAAGGCCTTGGGATGCAATTAGTATGGATTTTGTATTGGGATTACCTAGAACCCAGAGGGGAAGTGATTCCATATTTGTTGTAGTCGATAGATTTTTTAAGATGAAACATTTCATACCATGCCAGAAGAAAAATGATGCTACACACATAGCCAATGTGTTTTTCAGAGAAATTGTCAGATTACATGGACTACCCAGAAGTATAGTCTCATACAGGGACACTAAGTTTGTAGGACAATTTTGGAGGACTCTATGGAAAAAGATGGGAACTAATTTATCTTTTAGTTCAGCGTATCACCCTCAGAGAGATGGACAGACTTAAGTGATGAACAGAAGTCTGGGAAATTTTTTAAGGAGTTTAGTCATTGAACAAGGTCGTCAGTGGGATCAGATTCTGGCACAGGCAGAATTTGCATTTAACAATTCAGTTAATAGAAGCACTGGAAAAAGTCCATTTGAGATAGTATATGGAAGACAACCAAGAGGGATTGAAAAATTGAGAGAGTTGAAACGAGATGAATTCCGGAGCGCTGGAGCAGAAGATTTTGCTACAGAAATGCAAAGACTTCATGATAAAGTTAAAAAAGAAATACAGGGTAGTAATCAGAAGTATAAGGACAGAGTTGATCAGAAAAGAAGGGAAGTTCAATTTGAAGTGGGAGATGAATTTTTATCGCATTTGAGAAAGGAGAGGTTTCCCAGAGGAACATATCATAAGTTGAAGATGAAGAAGATAGGACCATGCAAGATCCTTAAAAAATTTGCAGCAAATGCTTATGAGATTGGGTTGTCGAACAATGTTGGGATATCACCGATATTCAACATTGCATATTCGTATCCTTATAGCATAAATGACGTGGGAGAATTAGATGATCAGGAAGAGATTCAGTGGGAAGAACAGATTCCCATAGTAGAAAAACCAGAAGAAAGATATATCCTGAATATTTGGTAAAGTGGAAGGATCACCCTATGGAAGATTCAAGTTGGGTACCTGAACCTGATATTTTGAAGCATGGTAAAACAGTGCGATAGCTCATGGACAGTTGTGTCCATGAATATTTTGGCCAAAAGAGTAAGATGCAGTAGCATCGCCATCACATCAATAAACGCAGACGTGGAAGCAGAGTTGACACTTCAACACATTGAAAGAGTCAAACCAACTCTTAACCAGCTTGGTAGCGGTGTGGAGATCTTTTTGAAACTCTCGTTAATTAATTAGTTGTATGTAAAGTCGGGCCACTGTTTTGAATTGACGGATTATTGTAAATCCTTACACAACTGTAATATATTACAGGTGTAGGATATTATCCCATATGAGTCATTAGGTTGCATTAATTAAGTTAAGTAGGTAACCGCTGGAGTAAAAGGTGATAGAATTTAGATGGAGGAAGAAGAGCGAAAAAGCTCAGGGTCCTTAGATAAGTTTTCTAATTATAATGATTGTAAGAGATAGAGGTGTAATCATGTTTTTTGGAATGAATAGAGCAGAGGAAGTTGATCCAATTGTACAATGTTGATATTGTTTACAAGTTTATTGTTCTTATGAATTTTGTGGATGTATGATGTTCATGGTGAATGGATGAACTTATGAAGAATTGAATAAGTTTCAATTGTTTCTCTTCTGTAAGTTATGCAAGGAGTGCATATTGAATGCAAGGAATGCGTGTGAGAGAGTCTTGTTCGACTCAAAGCCCAGAAGAGATAGCATGGAAATTTTGTATGCAGAGTGTGCATATTAAGTGAAAGGAGTGTGTATGCGAAGTATTTGACTCAGAGAAATAACTCGGGTTTTTCTCACAAGAAAATGCAGAGGTCGATTGCAAGGAGTGCACAGGACCAGGAATCAACTAAGTTTTGAAGTAATCTTTCAGAAGAATAATTCGCGAAGGTTGGGAAAGGTGAAGGGAGAAGATCTATCCAAGAGGAGCCGAATTATTTCAAACCGTTGGATTTAGGAAAAGTGCACGAGCTTTAAACTCTGTCTATACATAGGAGGTGAGATTGCCAAAGACCCGAAGGAGATCTAGACCATCTAATCCAGAAGGATACGTGGCGATAGATTATGAACTCCAAAGAAATCACTTCGAGATTTTCAGATTGAAACTTGAAACTCTCGAAGCCCGCAGAGCCAGAGGGCCGAAATAAACGTCGATCGTTGGATAGTTCGAAGTAAATTATAGCCGTCTGATTCAGAAGGACACGCGGCAAGAATCTGTGCATTTCTGAGGAAAGAAAAGGTTGAAATTTGAAACTCCTGAAGTCCAAATTACGAAATAAATCACAGTCGTTGATTTAGAAGGGTTAAATCTGATCCGTAGATTTGGAAATGAGAAGAGAGTTGTTTTCCAATTTTGCGAACTGCGAAGTCCCGATTTGCAAAGAGTTGATCTGGACCGTTGAAACAGAGAAAGTTGTGGACCATTGAACTGAGGCAAGCGGGGTTCAAAATTTTGGACATCAAAAGAAGAGAGGAGAACTAATTCGCAAGTTCGTGAAGTGCGAAGTCCCGTAGCGCTCGGAAGTTGGGCCCTAAGTCACAGTCATAGTTCATATGCGGGAAGGAGCTAACGGAGGAGGAGCTAGTGCCTTAACACTAATCGCCCATTAGTGCGAAGGCAGAGGTTGTGAGTGTCATAGAACTTGCACCAAAGGACTGAAGAGACCTGTGTTTATTTACAAGCGAGACCATTAAGGTTTCAGAGAGCTAATTCAGCTCCAAGAAGTGAAGATCCTTGACCGGGAGGTCGCGCCACCCAAGGAGAAGGGGGGTTGGCTTCATACCTAAGTAATCTTGGTGAAATCATTGGTCACTATATCTAATTTGGTCATCTTGGTGTCTTTGAGCTTCTCCCTGAACACCATCTTATTGTTTGAATTGTTTCTCTGAAAGAGATTTGTTTGAGCTACAAAAATATCCCTTGTTGACTTCTTCTCAGATATGTGAGGGATCAAATTATCCTTGACCGCATCTAAAATGATCCTATTGGATTTCATGTCCTTCAACTCATGGGAGGCTAGGTCCTTCGGATTCGTCAGTGGTGTCACCTTTGAGTTAGCAAACTCTCACAATCGGGTCTCCATGAGAACCAGTGTGACCCTCACCTTCCCAAGCATGAATTTCGATGCACCCTGTAGCTTGTCCTCAAACCTCAAACTTGTTGCAGCCATCTCCAAATCAGAAAAGTATCGGGAACATAAACTTCTGAAAATATGTTCCTAGTCCTTTAGTCATGAAAACCAAAAAAAAATGATGGCTACCCGAACCCTTGCCTACTGCCTGGACTCTACTGCCCGAAAGCCTGTCCAAATTTTCTTGAGGCTACCTGCAACCTTCTATTCTTTCCTTGGTATTCCTACAGTCTGCCCGACTATTGCTCGAGCCCTTATGGGTTGCCTGACAGGTTCTTAGGTCTTCCCGAGCCTTTCCAAGGCCCTATGCGGTCTTGGTTGTCATTTGGTTTTGTTGGCGGCCCTACCTCCTTATCGGTGGCTCTACGGTGCCTCTCCTCTCTTCACTTAGCAGCTGGCGACTACCTGTTGCTAGCACTCTATCTGCCTTTGTTATGTCGACCATTGTCTCTGTCGCCCCCACCCGCTAGTCTCCTAACATCCTACGGTTGTTCACCTCTTCAGCCTGCATCGTCTTCAACAGTCGCTCCAACTCACGCTACCATGCAACCTCTCTGTAATTTTTCCACACACTCTCCTCAGCCGACGACTCCTCCCAATCATCACGTGCAGTTATGTGGCTAGTTTCTTGTCGACCTGATACTCCTTTGCAGTGCTACCATCATCACCTCTGTCATCGCCTATTCTGCAACCCATGGTTGCTCTTCCATGCTCCTTTGCAACTCAAACTCCACAGACATGTTTGCAGCCGCTTTTCTTAGCTTGTGGCTCGATCTGCAGCAATATCAAATCTCAGCTTGCACAAATCTGTTCTACAACCGCTACAGCACCTGTGGTCATACGTTGTACGGTTGTTCCTTTTTTTTTCTCTTTTTTTATTTACCCTACATCCTGCAAACAAAAATAAATTATTGCACTACAACTCATGTCTGTGTAATCTAGTTCTTTTATCAAAGTTGATCGTGCTCAGATACCATGTTAATTTTTCCTAACCCAGCACCTCGCAATTAATTCCAAATAAAATTAATTATTGAATAAAAACACAAATTAGTTTTTAATGAAGCAATATAGTGGAAACATAAATAAGAAACCATACACAATGTACACACATAATTTTTGAGTTAAATACCCCTGGAAAAACCCTCAAGGGAAAACCAGTTCCTTGTTGATTTTATTAGATAAAATATGGGCTCTCATCCTGGGATAATGGATCATCTGAGGAAAATACAAATCAACAAATAGCCTAGTCTATCACCTCAATATCTATCCTTCGATATTGTTGGTTTCTACTCCCTTGTTGAACCTTTGCTCCTTTGCTTGGACCCTACTCTTGCACACTTGGATGAAGTCCTTCTTCACCCAATCAATGAGATCTCCTCTCTCACTTTATGTGTGTCTCCTCCTCTCACTTAGGTTGTCTTTTATAATCTTGAGTTTACCCTAAATCCTAAACCCTAGATATCAAAAGTTATTAATGGTTGATATTAGATCTCACCATCACTTTAGATCTAATGGCTAGGATTTAATTTAACTCACTAATGCCAAATACTTAGGCATTTGACTTAAATTAAACTTCATTAATTAGAAAAGTACATTCACTTTAACAATCACTTTATTAAAGTGATTCTCCTAAGTGTTGAGAGGCATTAAGGACGACTTCCACATGTTCGACACAAAACTAATGTGGAAGTACCTATATAATACTACAAACATCAACACTCTCTCTTAGCGAGGAAGATACTTCTTGAAGAGCCACCTGGAACTGGTTCTTCCTCCGAACCTGGCACAATGTCGCACACATCATCCTGCACATTGGCATCCCTCCAACCCTACTAGTCAATTGATCCCTAAATATTGGAAGTCACGGAATCGATGATGCTACATATTAGTGCCATGAATTTTGGAAACTTCATCGAAGGTCTGCTCTCCCTCAATGTGCTCCTAGGAGACTCTCGCTCTTGAGTATCCATCAATGTCATCTTGTACCAAATCAATCTCCTCACAAAACTGGAAGGAGCTAACTCCCTCTTCCCATCTAAAGGTTGACTCCCCACACTAGAAGTCTGTGAACTTTCTCACCCTCCAGCTACCCACCCTTCGAAGCCTCCTGCTCCTCGTCCTCTATCACTAACAAATATCCATGATCCAAGATACCCTTGGATCCTCTTACATATTGGCCCTGCAACCTGTATACCCTGCCCTCTCTAACACCAATGTTGATTGTCGTGTCAAGGATAGCTCTCTTTGAATGCATGAACACTTGTCCATTCTGGAACAATACTGCATAACCCTTGTCCTCCATAGATGAGACTGACATCAAATTCGTCCTCAAGTCTGGGAACAACACATCTTCCACCTCCAGAAAACCTCCTTACTCCAGCTCAAACTCGACTTCCCCAACTCCCTCTACACCAAACTTGGCATGGGTGCCAAGTTTCACATGTAGATCTGAGTCTGTCTCTAACCATCTGGTGAAAAAATCATGAGTCCTCGTCATGTGACGAGAAACCCCACTATCCACGAACCAAGCACTACCAGAATTTGTGTTATAAAGACAAGAGACTAACGAGAAATACGTTTCTAAAAACTCCTTAACTTGAGCTTCTACAGATGTTGCTACATGTTGAGACTGACTCTTCCCTTTCTTCTTGTTCAAACATTGTGAAGCATAGTGGCCACTCATGTGGCATGCAAATCATTTCAGTTTGCTCATATCCTTCATCTTCCCAACCTATGAATTTGACTCTCCACCTGTATTCCCCCTACTTCTCCTTGCCTGACTGGTAAGGGCTAGATTCTCATCATCACCAACTTGTCCTGCTAGAGATTACTATTGAATCTCATCCTGGATGAAATCATCCCATAGCCTGTCAAAATGTGGAAGTTTCTCTCGTGCAACGATGCCCTTGATGAATGGGGCCCATGGCTTAGAAAAAACCATTCAAGGTCATCCTCACCAACTCCTCATCTGTCACAACTTCCCCAACAGCTGCCAACTGATCATGTACCTGAGTAATCTTGGTGAAATCACTGGTCGCTATATCTAATTTGGTCATCTTGGTGTCTTTGAGCTTCTCCCTCAACACCATCTTGTTGTTTGTATTGTTTCTTTGAAAGAGATTCGTTAGAGCTACAAACATATCATTGGTTGAATTCTTCTCAGATATGTGAGGGATCAAATTATCCTTCACTGCATCTAAGATGATCCTACTGGATTTCATGTCCTTCAACTCATGGGCAACTAGGTCCTTCAGATTCATCGGTGGGGTCACCTTTGAGTTAGAAAACTCTCACATTCTGTTCTCCATGAGAACCAGTGTGACCCTCGCCTTCCAAGGCATGAAGTTCGATGCATCCTTTAGCTTTTCCTCAAAGCTCAAACTTGTTGCAGCCATCTCCAAATCATAAAATTACCGAGAACACAAACTACTGAAAATATGTTCCTAGTCCTTCAGTCATGAAAACCAAAAAAAAATTATGGCTACCTGGACCCCTACCCGTTGCCTTGACTCTACTACCCAAAACCCATCCCAAAGTTGCTTGAGACTACCTGCAACCTTATGTTGTTTCCTCGGGCTTCCTGCAGTCTGCCCGACTGTTGCTTGAGCCCTTATGGGTTTCCTGACGGATTCATAGGTCTTCCCGAGCCTTTCCTAGGCCCTTTGTGGTCTTGGTTGTCAGTTGGTTGTGTCGGTGGCCCTGCCTCCTTTTCAGCGGTTCTGCGGTTCCTATCCTCTCTTCACTTGCTAGCTAGCGATGACATTCTCGTAGCACCCGATTCGCCTTTGGTTAGCCGACCATTGTCTCTGTCGCCCCCGCCCGCTAGTCTCCTAGAAACTTGTGGTTGCTCAGCTCTTCAGCCTGCATCGTCTAGAACAGTTGCTCCAGCTTACGCTACCATGCAACCTCTCTATAAGTTTTTCACACACTCCCCTCAGCCGACGACTCGTCCAATCGTCACCTACAGCTTTGTGGTTGACTGCTTGCTGACCTGGTACTCCTTTGCAGCGCTACCACCGTCACCTCTGTGAACGCCTATTTTGTAACCCATGGCTACTCTTCCTTGCTCCTTTGCAACTCAAGCTCCACAGACCTATTTGCAGCCGCTTTTCTCATCTTGCGGCTCGATCTGCAGCAATCTCAGATCCCAGCCCGCACAGATTTGTTCTACAACTGCTACAGCACCTGCGGTTGTACGTTGTACAGATGTACCTTTTTTATTTTTTCTTCTCTTGTTTTTATTTACCCTACATCCTGCAAACAAAAATAAATTCTTGCGCTACAAATCATGTCTATGTAACCTGGTTCCTTTATCAAAGTTGATCACGCTCTGATACCATGTTAAATTTCTTCTAACCCAGCGCCTGGCAGTTAATTCCAAATAAAATTAGTTATTGAATAAAAGCACAGTTGAGTTTTTAACAAAACATTACAACAAAAGCATAAATAAGAAACCATACACAAAGTATACACGTAATTTATGGGTAAAATACCCCTGGAAAAACCCCTAAGGGAAAACCAATACCTTGTTGATTTTATTAGACAAAATCTAGGCTCTTGTCCTGGGATAATGACCCACGTGAGGAAAATACAAATCAGCGAATAGCTTAGCCTATCACCTCAAGATATGTCCTTCAATCTTGTTGGTTGCTACTCCCTTGCTGCCCCTTTGCTCCTTTCCTCAGACCCTGCCCCTGCACACTTGGATGAAAGTCTTTCTTCACCCAATCAATGAGATCTCCTATCTCACTTTGTGTGTGTTTCCTCCTCTCACTTAGGCTTCATTTTTTAATCTTGAGTTTACCCTAAATCCAAAACCCTAGATATCCAAATTGATCAATGGTTGAGATTATATCTCACCATCACTTTCGATCTAATGGCTAGGATTTAATTTAACTCACTAATGCCAAATACTTAGGAATTTGACTTAAATTAAAGTCCATTAGTTACAAAAGTACATTCACTTTAATAAGCACATTATTAAAGTGAATCTCCTAAGTCCTAGGAGGCATTAAAGACGAATTCCACATATTAGACACAAAATCGATGTGGAAGTACATGTCCAATGCTACAAACATCAACTAACTTCAATGTGGTGGCATATGTTTAGTCTCTTTTCTCTTAGGTTGCCTTGTGTGTTGGGTTGATGTGAAATGAAATATTGACTGATGATTGTTGTTGTAAATTAATATTTTAGAGTAGCCATAAGGTTGAAGTTCACAAGAACTAGATCTATGAAACCTCCTTGTGAAATGAAATTTCTGATTTGCAATAAAACTATTGAACACAAAAATTTATACACTTGGTATGTTACTACCCCTCAGATTTCATACCCTTGGGTGGCTTTGTCTTGAGAGAATCTATAGTTATTGTAGTATATTCACTTTTTTGGCCCTCCCCTAGTGGATTTCATTACCATTGTTGAATTCCCTGAGGTTGACCTGACTCTTTAATACATCATGGAGATTCCAACTTGAGGTTGGTTGGTTGGTTGGTTCCAAATTCCAAGTTGTAGTGTTTTGGACATGTGTAGCTCTCATTCGGTTTATCTGTGAGCTTATGCATGTGAGGCCTCCTAGTTATTAGGCCTTATGGTTTCAAATTATGTGTCCCTTCTAAGCATCATCATTTCAATATCCAACATAAGTGATGATGTATCGATGTATTATGCTCTTGCCCATTATCATGCTTTACCATGGTCCTAGTCATCTTTAGATCATGATGTTAGACTTTATCATCAGAGGAGCATAGAAATGCCTACCTCATGAGAAGAAGAAATACCATGTGACATGACCTTTGTTTGTTCACAAGTTGTCTCTACTTTCTTTTTGAAAGATGTTCTCATAAAGGCTCTCTCAAGTCCATCCAAAGAATATAAACATGATATATTTCAACCATATGTTAGCCTCCTAACCTC
Organism: Picea mariana; assembly: GCA_032191745.1. Lineage (NCBI taxonomy): Eukaryota > Viridiplantae > Streptophyta > Pinopsida > Pinales > Pinaceae > Picea > Picea mariana. The sequence continues at coordinate 76,096 of JASDQU010099753.1, forward strand.
ATAAATAAAAATGCATCTATGAACACCCAATTTTTCCACCACGTGACAAATGGTGTTCACTCCCAAAAACATCCACATTTGGTCTAGGTAATGCACAAATCAAGGCCCCTTATTCATTCTCTCAAAAGGAAACCCACGTGCATTTCACAAGTTATTGTGCGTTGCAACTTTTCCGTGTCATCAACTAGAGTGTTATCCTCATTTATTAGGGCCACACTCTTTTTTCTATGAAAGTAGCACAATGACACTCATAAAGGTGTAAAGACGACATGGTTTCCAAGAAGACAATAACACATAGAAACAACAATAGAGACATGACCCACTTAATGCCTACATTTCAAACTTAACCACCATGGGATATTATCAAACCTACATGAGCATTGGAATGGCTATTTTGGGACCACAAATCATCTTTAAATAGACAAGTACCTCACCCATTTTTCCATCTTCAACTCTTCATCCCAAAATTATGTTGTCAAAATGATTTCATCTAAGTGCCCACTTTGCATATATCCTCCCATAGTGTTACAACCCCATTGTGAGGATTAAGGAGAAAATTCCATGCTGCCAAAATATTCTCCCAATGAGAAGATGCACCGAGATGTTGTCAAATTGAACATATCACACTAGGAAGATGCACTAAGATGTCAAATTGAACATAGCCCAGCTAAGGGAAAACCAAGATGAAGAGGAGATTTGACGTTTCCACTCTACATGCAAGGTATATCAACATGGTAATCTTCTTTGACTTATTAATATAAAGATTTTGTTCTTCATCGCCCCCCCCCCCCANCCCCCCCCCCCCCCAAAAAAAAAAAAAAAAGACAATGTGGTTTTTATCTGTGTGCATGTCATGAACTCTATTTTAGTGAGATTTATTATTTCAAGCTTGGATTTCACTATTGGAAGACAAGATATACTTGGATTATTTTGTTGTTAAGTGTGCAAGCTCCTAGAGACGATCATCGTGTTGAAGACCTCCTCCCCTCCTCCAACCCAACAAACAAACACTAAAGATCTTTTTGAAAGAACTCCACAAGCACTTTTCAATTTTCCTCCTGCAAACTAAATATCTCTTGTATTCTTGTTCCAAAGGTTTGCCTGCTTTGGGGAAGCATAGAATATGACTTTCATTTATGTATGTGTTGTAGTGATCCAGTGCACTACGAGGGAAGGATATTGTCCCATTTGCATTGGAATCTTCTAACTCGTAACTCCACAACTCTAATACCAATGTTACAAAGACTTCAATTTGATATATAGTGATGTAAAAACAACAAATGTAGGTAAGACAAAATTGAGCAATCCATATATATATATATATATATAGAGAGAGAGAGAGAGAGAGAGAAAGAGAGAGATGATGGGTTACAACCACTTGTGACATTATAAATAACATTGAATAGTCGCGAGTGTGAAATAATATGACTCGTGACCCATTATTGTTATTATTATTAGCAACAATGGTAGTATTGGTATTAGTATATAATGTATGGTTGCAATGTAGTTATGTACATTACACAACTCCGAATTTTGTTCACCAAGCAAAGTAGGTCACGGAGGGAAAAAACAACCATGACCACAAAAGGAGTTGCCCACACAAAAAATGTAGCGCTGGAGCACATAAATCCATTAGATACGACTAGCAAATTGTGTGAGCAATTGTTGAGATTCCTAAGGGTAGAGTGAGAGTCATTGAGCTACAATTTACGGGATCATGGCATGTAGCCAAGGTCGTGTGATAACCTCATGAGATTTAATGAAAACATAGAAGACTTACAAATTGTGTTTGAGGAAGGTGACCCAAGTGCTCCCTAAATAAGAAGCCACATAAATATGCAATGCTCAAACCTCAAGATAGTATAACATTACATCTTCTCTAACAATGATTATCAAATTTGCAAACTATATTTGCAAACTATTCTTGATAGAGTTAGAAAGTATTACCTTAAGGTCTACATACTTAGAAACACAATAGAAACTAATTTCAAGCTAAGTGACAATGATATAATTAAAAATAAAATAAAAAATCAAGACTCAATGTTGCAGGTCCCCTCAAAAACAAGCTAGCCAAATCAAGTTTTTCTTTGCTTCTAAGAACAATATTTTTTCTTCCCTCAAATGGATAGGATGATGTTGCTCTATAGATTGGAAAAAAAGTGCCTACTCCAACAACTCTAGGCACCTTAAAACCCACAATCAACAATTGGTTACAAACGACACACAAATCTACCACAATGAATGCATTGTGTCCTTGACATATGCATCTATATCAACAATAACAATCACCCTTGATACACCACAACTCAGTTATCTTTTCATAGGCATCGGTGGAACAAAAATCTCACCACCAACGCATAATTACCAAAATACTTCAACAAAATCTTTCAACCAAGGCTCCACACCAAGTGTTTAACATGTCTTGTGAACCAACTAAGGTGTTCATGCTATAATTTTCATGCTCATATTCCATACATGGCCAATGCACTTGTCCATATCTTGGACCAGGGTCGTTATCACGACAACTTTCCTCACTTGCATTCACATAGTTTACAGATGCATACATCAAAGTGACTGCCATAACTTCATTTTACGTAAAAACTCACACCACAAAGAGAAAGAATCACCTATTATGAAGTTGTGTTATGATTAAAAATATAAAACAGTGATCATCACGAGAAACCTAATCAATATATAGAAAATATATATGTAGGTTCTATTGTACCCTTATATTCACTATATTGCATATAACAAAAGATTACTTGAGATGATCATGTTGGATGAATGATGTCATGATTAAGTTGACAGACATCATATATAGGTGTAGTAGGAAAAAACCTAGCCCTAACATTGGACATCGAACCACTAAGGTCTCCAACTAAAACACGCAATAGGACCACAAGTCACACCCAATGTGGGCACTTGTCAACTACTACAACTGTCCACATGGCACCAAGTCAAGGTTACCACCATAACACTAGCAAAACATCCTAAGTACAAATACTGCCCCATTTTTTCAAGTGGTGGGGTTGATGCTATTACGACCCAAGTAGTTTCCTATGATAGAGGTATCTGCCCTGCCCACATGTAGAAGTATTCTTCTATATGAACATGCACATGTTGGTAGTTGCCCACATGCAGAAATTTTCACCACTTGTACATACACATGCATAGTTGACCATTTGTTAATATATATGTCTGCATTCAAGTATTAATTTGCGTGCACACAGAAGTAGTTATCTATATGCAAGATGTAAACTAAGGTTCAATTCTTAGTTATAACTTAATGTGAGCCGAGGAAGTATAGTTAAATGGTTATGATTTAGTTTGAAGAAAAAGTACAACATTAGAGCTCTAATATGATCAATGAGAGCTTGGACATTAGTATGAGGAGATATAACAACATACATATTTTCATCATTGTAACTCGGAAGAAATTGCCGAAGGGTGATGCATTTAGTTCATTAATATTATGGACATCATTGTGTTATAATGTGGAATCATGTTGGTATCATGGCCACCTAGCTTATAGAGATGGTGTTCCCCTATACTTTGCATTATTTCCACAATGATTTAGCTTGATTGTTGAATGTACATTTATTATCATTATTCTATATATGCAATTACATTAACAATGTTTGTGTGTGTCTAGATAATGAAATTCCGACTAAGCTATAGAGGAGGACCCTACCAAAGTACATAAACCCATTGTTCTATGGTGATGGGGGATAGAGTTGCATGCAACCATCATCCATTGGTAGTTCATTGTGTCTAGGTAATGAAATTCCAACTAAGTTATAAAGGAGGAGCCTACCAAAGGACATAAACCCGTTGTTCTATGGTGATGGGGGGATAGAATTGCATGGGACCATCATCCATTGGTAGTTCAATGATGAAATGACCACTTTGGCACTAGAATTGGAGAGATTGTGGGAAATTTGCATGATCAATATCATGTCCCCTATAAGCAACGGGCAATCTACTAAGAAAATAGTGTGTTTATCACATATATTTGATGTTCGAGTAGATATGCATCCACGCTAACCCTATAATGTTGAGTTTATTTTCTCCATCTGTCTAAGGTGTACACAGGTTCAAGGGGCATCAAACAACTTCTATGGCAGTGGGTACTGTAGATCCTTTTGTTCTCTACAATCTGATAATATGATTTGGTTAGAACACCTAGTGTTCCCGAGCAATCCATACTAGCTTCACTAATTAGCCTCATCCAAGTCTTCTTTGGTAAAGGAGTTCTGTAAAAATCTCCAATTATAATAGTTTTCATCATCATGAGCTTCATAAAAATCAAGCTATGGTTTTCTCCAGTCAAATATTTCACAAAATCCCCTTTGATAAACGATTGCAGAAGATTTTGTATGAAGCTACGAGAACTCCATCCAAACTAAAACCATGCATGACAATTTACATTCTTGTATTGCACAATTTAAGATTTGTGAGGCAATAATGTTAATAATATAGGAATAAGAAATTGACAATAAGGTTCAGCATGTTATACCAATCAGCATGACTGATTATTATAATGATATTTTGCTCAAACAACGATAAGCATCTAATAAGGAATATCTAACCTATCAAAATGACGGTTTAAAACTATTCTTATTAATAACAAGAATAAACACAAAAATAATATATCACAATGATATTTTGCTCAAACAACGATAAGCATCTAATAAGGAATAGCTAATCTATCAAAACTAGGGTTTAAAACTATTCTTATTAATAACAAGAATAAACACAAGAATAATATATCACTTCAAAATTAAGACTGGATGAAGGTAGGAGTACAGGATGCTGCTTATTTTTGGTGTCTGTGCATTTTGTATAAAACCTATTTGGAGATTTGCATGACCCTTCACTTACCTAAACACGGGACTCTATTTCCTCATCCGATAAATTTCCAGAGTCCGTTCAGCTTATAGGCAATAAGTTGGTCGATGCCATGATTAGTCCAATTTATGTTATATAGCCCAATGCAAGGTTATTATCTGTAGAGGAAAGGGCAATATAATTCAAATATTGAATACAATATTCCAAAAGACAACTGCACAGTAAATCCGTTGCAATTGTGAGCAAAAAAATGGCTGGCTTCAGGTTATTGTTAGGAGTTGAGTGATCCTTTTAATAACAATCACCTCAACCATAAAACAGGGGATTTGTACTTTCGATAATATTAAGACTTCGATATACCATTTGCTGTTTTGGCAGCACGAGCACATTTATGTATCAAGATTAAAGTGAAATTTATTTCCTAGCCATTTGTTCCTTTCTGAGAAAGGTTTACATAAACGGCATAACAAAATAAATAATACAATATGTGCCTTGTCATTCAAGGCCATAGGGACTAAACCTCTGATAAATAGGAATCATATTGAGACAAAAAAGTTGGTAATCATGCATAAGTAGAGTCACAGAGACAAGTTAGAGGAATCAGAACGGTGTTAACAAAATTTAAAAACGACAACATCCACATCAGTTGTAACATATCGCCCTGATGCACAGAAGAGATAAGCCCTTAACCAAAACATTTCATGTTTGGGACAGTTGAGCAACATGAAACTCATGAAGCATACAAATTGATGTTCATAGCTTTGTTTCCTACAAGTCAGCTTGATAAATTTACTGCCATAAGTTCCACGAAAATGTGTAGCATAACTATAAAAATATGCCTGGTCATTATTTTTCTGTTTCTATTATTTCGAGAATCATATATATACACCCGGGTATATAACTTGGTTCAGAGTCCAGACCACCAATGTCTGAGATAATGTGCAAAAAGAACAAGAATCAGTCCCCAAATTCACCTTCGAGTTTGACTTCTTTCCTTTTTGGAGGATCAAGCTTGAGATAGAAAAAGGGCTCTGTAGGCTCCTCACTGTAAAATAGACATAACCATTCTTTTATTGTGCCATCATTAGGAGATGTTGCTATCATTGCAATAAGAAGCTAGTTGGTTTCCAATGGGCTAAAACTTGTGTAACTAAATGATAGAATAAACATTGAAAAAAGAAAAGGGATGGGATGAAAGAAAAGAGATGGGATGATATTCCACCAGCTCATTATTACCCCGGTTTTGCTTTCATGCATTCCCTAAAAAGTCTCAAAGGGCCTGGAACAGTCTTGAATATATTTCCCTCAAAACAAGCCTGTTGAAAACATTAGAAAATATAATTAGCATAACCCACTCATACAACAATATAAAAAACATCAATCTCCTATTTCTAGTAACAATACATGAAGCCCACACATATGTTTCCATACAATAAACAATTGCATACTGAAACAAGTTACTAAGATTTTGTTGAACAAAGGAAAGAATAAAACTATGAAGGCCAATTATGTATACAATCATCTATTCTATCCTTCTTAAGGGGAGATGAAAATAAATAATCAAACAAAGAGCAAGACTCTGCACATAAATCAAAGACAAAAATACACCATTCAATTGAAGATTTTGTGTCTAAAGAAACCTTAAGAGCTGGATGGGGCTTGAGAAAGACATTGCACGATATGCTTGGTTGAGAAAAAGACAGGAACATTTGCAGAGTTAGAGAGACAACGGTAAGTCCCAAGACAAGAACCTGACTTTACAAAATCACAATTTCAACAAAATCTATAATTCCTTATATTTTGGACCATTTAATCGGCAATCCTATTCAAAACTAAATATGTTTGAAACAAGGCAATTCTTATGCAATTTGGTCAGTGGCAAACAATCCTGAAAAAGAAGAATTTGGGAAGAGTTGGGACCGTCCACAAGAAAAAGAACAAAGCCTTTGATGATTTAATTAAATCTAATTTTAATTTAAATATTAAAGTCCACAAGTAGCCGAAGTTGGCCAATAGGACTGTTAAAAGTTACAAAGATGAATGGAACATTGGGAGTGCCACGAGAGACACAATCAAACACTAGGAAGCCCAAAATAACAAAATGGGAAAGGGCATGAGGGGCATCAAGGAAAAATCCCTAAACCAAAAATGCTGTCATCCATCAGCGCTCCTAACATCCATGGCTGAGAAGTTAGTGATGACATTCCTGGCATCCACTGGTTGGGGGCTCCGGAATCTGCATTTGCCTAACTGACCTGAAATTGGAGATTTGTACATCAGGTCTCTCATTAGCGGAACCATCTAGAGGCTAGAAGTGAAAGGTAATAGACCATGAAGTAGTAATACAGGTAAAAACGTCCGAGTATTCTGCTAAAGGTGAAGCATGTCGCAAAGGAGCAGGGCAATACATCTTTGGCCTTCATGCTGTGCGAAAGCTTTCAAAAATCCATGAGAATCTCTGAACAGACAATGATAACAGCCACAAATTTATAATAGATAGGGCATCTAAAGATGAAATGTGCTTCTGACTAAGGTTTCCGCATACACAGTTTTTAGATACGATGCCCTTTTTTAATATGATGATCGATCTCCATATGTAGCTGATGGGAATAAACCCAAAGCTAAGCTAGAGGAACTCTCAAGTGACAAGGTAACTGCAATCTGATATGCTTTGGAATATAGATAAGGTTGATCCGTACACTTCCTCGGGTATCCCAATGGTCAGTTCATCACAACAAATGTTATTTCTTTAATTGAGTTCCCTGCTTACAACGAGTCTATGCTCAATTGTGCCAGGATAGGTTAAGCTTTGAAGCTTTGTTTCTTCAAGCTGTCTTCTGCAATTGTATGAGCACTACACTTGTGCAGATGTGAATTATATTTTAATTAGTCACTGTGTTATGTTACAGTTCGATATTTAATAATAATCAAAACAACAGTAACGCATTCCTTTCAATTGACATAAGATATAGAACACCATCATTCAAGCATAACACCATTGAACACAATTTACCCTTGAGAAAGCCCATTGCAGTAAAAACTCAAGCAAAAAATTGCTTCTTTTATTCTCCTATGGCCAGTACAGAATACAAAAGGGTGTTCATAGAGTTTACAGTCCTGAGGTCTGAACTCCAGCACTGTTACAGAACTGTTCTTTTCCTCCTCTCTGACCGTTGTTGTGCTAGCTCTTCGCACTCACCAGAACCACTAAATCTGTGAATTTCTTCTTAGAGTGCTATTGATTTGTTGGAGAACAATGACCGTTGAAACCAGTTCTAGAACCAAAATCCATGCCTTCTGCTCTCAATCAGAACAGACGTCTTTGGCACCTTCCTACTCTGCTATGGAACAGTGGATTCTCAGTAACCATGGTCTCTCTCTCTCTCTCTCTCTCTCTCTCTCTCTCGTGACTACTACCCCCACTTCAGTGCTTGAAAGTTGAGAGTGCCAGGCTTTAAAAAGCTTTGTTTCTTCAACTTGTCTTCTGCAATTGTACGAGCACTACACTTCTTTTGCAGATGTGAATCTATGTTTTATTCAGTCATTGTTATGTTACATTTCAATAACTTATAATAATTTAAACAATGGTAAAGCAATCCTTTCAATGGACATAAGATATAGAACACCATGCATTCAAGCATAACACCATTGGACACAGAATTTACCCTGGAGAAAGTCCATTGTTGTAAAAACTCAAGCAAGAAATCGGTTCTTTTATTCTCCTATGGCCAGTACAGATTACAAAGGGATGCTCATAGAGTTTACAGTCCAGTCTGGAGTCCAGCACCAATAAAGAACTGTTACTTTCCTCTGCTCTATCTGATGTCATGCTATCTCTTTGCACAAACCAGGCCTGCTAAAGCAGTGAGTTTCTTCTTTAGAGTGCTACTGATTTGTTGGAGAACAACTGTTGAAACCAGTTCTAGAACCAAAATCCATGCTTCCTGCTCTCACTCAGAACGGAGGTCTTTGTCACCTTCCTGCTCTGCAATGGAACAGTGGATTTCCAGTAACCATGGTCTCTCTCTCTCTCTCTCTCTCTCTCTCTCTCTCTTGTGACTGCTACCCCCATTTCAGTGCTTGGAAGTGCCTGAAATTCCATGACAGAGTGAAACCAATGGCCCCTTTCCTCAGCTACTGTTCTTTTATGACAGTGCCCCTTGATTATGTTATCCCTCACAGTTGGCTGCCCTTGGCTCGTTCTTTGCATCCACTCTTGAAAACGGCTCTTTGCTTGGTGAAGATTGGGATGGAATACCCAACATTTCTCTTCCCAGTGCTGATTTATTTTGCAGTGAGAACAGCATTTCTCACTACTGCTTGTGGAGATTTCTTCTCTCTTTGTTGGGCAGCTTTGGCTCTCCTTTTATTCTTCATCCTCTGCTCTTCTTGCTGGTGAGAGGATTGGTTGCCGCAACTTCCCTTTTTCCTCGAGTGCCAAGTCTCCTTCATCATGGAATGCATCTTTCATGGCTGCCATAATGCTTGCTCACTTGCTTTCTTGGTCTTCCAAGTGCTGGAGTTTGTAGAGATGCTCAAATCCTGACACGCCTTGTCATCCTTCTTGGGACTTGTGCAGGCTGAAGGGAGTAGTATATTAACACCTTCCCTCCTTTCTTTTTTGTTGGCTGCTCCTTCTTGAACAGATCTTTAATTGTTGTGTTTGGCTTCTGAAGTGAAATTGGGGCACCATCTCTTTCTTGTGACTGTTATCCTCTTTCCAATCTCTGCTCCTTGCCATTGACTTTGTCGGCAGGCTGGTAACTCTTTGGTAAGCTCCACTTTCCTCTGGATATTTTACAAAAGTGATTTTGGTGTCGACCCCACCCTTTACTTTGCTTGTCAACAGTGGTGGCTTACATTCCATCATCCTGGAATGTGCCTTTTCTTGGGTTGTATCAGAACATTCCCCTTTGGTCACTACACCCACCTAGATACCCTAGACCCACATGTCTTGGTCTGGATTCAACCTCAATTTCTTTCTTCGTGCCTTGGCTATTCTTGCCAAGACCTTGGCCATAATAGCCCATCTTCTTCAATGAATTAAAGCCTGTGCTTTTGGTGTGATTCTCAAAACTACCAAAGGACTTTCTTGTTGGTCCACAAAGAGGAAGGTCATTAGGTGAGGTGCTTACCACGGTTGGCTCAGACGTGGTCTGAGCATCTTGTTCAATGATGGAAGGTTTTGTCTGTCTCTTCGTTGCTTCAACATCTTCTTGAAGCTTGGCCAACAGCTTCTCTTTGGCTGCAAAATCTTGCTGCCACGTCTCCATCATTTGCACATTCTTTTCCTCCAACTGATTCATGCAACTGAGAAAAGATTCCACCATTTTCAAACACTCTTCAATATTCTCCATGGATCTAGTAAGCAGACTCTCTTTATTGTTTAGTTTCATTTGCAGCTCTTCACTTCTCATCTGACTACTGCAACATCATTCTGAGTGTTTGATTCTCTTCATGAATCTGTCAATTAAAATCTTTGAGCTCTTGCTGTTTTTCTCTTTTCAAGGCTCTTCCCATGGCTGATCTGATATGGCTTCCACAAGCCAGGGATACACCACTCTGATAACTTCTGATCAGTTCATCAGAGTGGATCTTAATTCTTTAATCAAGTTCCCTGCTTAAAACAAATCTATTCTCAGAGGTGCCAGGACAGGTTCAGCTTTAAAAGCTTTGCTTCTTCAACTTATCTTTTACAATTTTATGAGTACTGCACCTCTTGTGCAGATGTGAATTTATGTTTTATTCAGTGACTGTGCTATGTTACAGTTCAATAAATGATAAAAATTAAAACAGTAAAGTAGTCCTTTCAATCAACAAAAGATATAGACCACCACACATTCAAAGATTGCACCAATGGGCACAGAGTTTACCCTGAAGAAAGCCCATTGTGGGAAAAAATCTAGCAAGCAATTGGTTCTTTTATTATTTTATGGCCAGTACAGATTACAAACGGGTGCTCATAGAGCTGATAATCCTGAGTTATGGACAGCAGGACTGATACAAAATTGTTCTTTTCCTCTACTCTGTTCGTTGTCATACTGGCTCTCTGCACTCACCAGGTTTGCTAGAGCGGTAGTATCCTAGATCAGATGGGGAATGATGACTTTTGAAACTAGTTCTAGAACCAAAATCCATGCCACTTGCTCTCAATCAATGTTACAATTATCGCAACATTATCAGAATTATCACAATAATATCGCCAAAACTAACCTCGGCGATAATATCGCCTGAAATAATCATGATAAATTCAAAGTTTGAATTTATCGCAATAAATAGGGCAATTATCGCGAGATGATGGAAATTATCGGCCTGCTCTTTTTCCATCCAGTTTAAGTCACAATTTTGGGTTTGTCTCTCATTTTGCAAACGGTGCTAAGGGGGATTGAGTTCTGAGAATATTGTGACCATTTTCCATCAAGCAAACAAGGGGAAATCTATAGTTTTCATTGCCATCAACTAAGCATTTGTGGAGCGGGGATTTAATCCAATCTACCATATCCATATTCCTAGGTATGTAGAAAAATTTATGCCTTTCTTTTCTTTGTTTTTCAAGATTTAGTATAGGGTTTGCAATGTCCATTAGATATACCTCTTCTTGCCATTTTTTAATGGGAGATTTAACACTTATGTAGCTATGATATTTTAACTGCAGCATTCTTTAAGTTTTTTGTGGATCTGAATTCTGAATTTCCCCATTTGTTTTCTGCCAAAGGTTTAAATTTTAAAGATTTAATCAGTGCTCTACAAAATGGCAAAGCCGTTGGACCCAATGTGGGAGTATGGTGAACGAACCATATAAGGGTCATAATAGAACAAAACTGAGTTGCAAGCTATGTGGAATGGAAATGTATGGCGGATTCAACCGCTTGAAATACCACCTTGCCAAAATCCCAGGGCATGAAGTGGAAATTTACCCTGCAGCTACCCCAGATGGTGTCCTTGTTGCAAAGAACTCAATTCTTGATATTGCTATGAAAAAAAATCAGAGGGAAGAATTGAGGAATCACATGGGAACTGCAAGCTTCTCAGGGGCGAGGGAAACCTAATCCTCGGCCATGCCTTCTTAGTGCATTATGATTATCCTTATAGTATCTAGATACCTCATGATGATCATCTCATTAGATACATTTATTAATGATACATTTATTTTCACTTTGAAGTGATTTTGTATTACCCTGTTGGGACTTATGACTCAAGAGTCGAGACAAATATCATATTTCAGTTTCGATGATTGATGTACCACTTGACATCTTATACATCTTATATATCAGTTTTATTTTCATATTTATGTAGCAATGTCTTTGTTTGATGTTGTTGTTGCTTTAGATGTTTAAAAATTTGAAAAAATTTGATTATTTTGTATTTTTTAAGTCTCCCGATAATTTCCCGGATATTTGTTGAGATTGTAGCAAGGAAGGTCTTCCATCATCATTACAGCATCCTAGCATGATGGAGGAAAATGAAACTTAGGTTAAGTCGATTAATTAAATGTTTTCCTAAGTCTAACTTAGGAAAAGAACTGTTGATGTGTTATAATCTTCAGTTTACTTTATTGAGTATTTTTTCTAAAGTTAAAGTGAAAAATAATTTAAGTTGTTGTTTTTTAATCTTGACCATTGATCTCATCATGAGGGTGAGGGTTGATCTCAGCCCTCCATCCTTTTGGATATTAGGGTTTCACTTGCTCAATGAAGAATAAAGAGATCAACTGGGCTAAGGGAGCGCACAAGCAGAAGAGAGATCGATTGGAGAGAGAGATCTATTGCAGATTTGCAGGTGAGAGTTTTGCAGGAGGACAGAGGAGAGTCTAGCAGGTGGATCAACTAAATTCTTCACCAAATCGCAGAGGCTAAGCTTCAAATCTGGCAGGGTCGTACAGAGTGACGTAGGAGGGTCGTACATTCACGCAGAGGCTCACCTTCTAGCTGTTGTTTCGTTCTGGTTCTGTTTTGGAGGGTCTAGAGAAGTTGTACGATTTTGTTGGAGAGGGTTTTGCTGAAGTTATTCAGCTATTGACAGAGGCCGATTTACTTTGTAAGAAATCTCTATATTTCCCTACTCAGAAATAATAAAATCCTCAGATCTGTTGCACCGGTTCTCCCATCTTGGGTTTTTCCGAGGACTATTGTCCAAAAATAAGTGTGTACATTTGATGTGATTGTTATCTTCTTTTACTTTCAGTTCCTGGTTATTTATTTATGTCGTGTATTTAAATTATTGTGAAGAAAAACCCCGAATAATCAGTTAAAAGTTAATTTGATTGGTTTAAAGTGTACTGGGTTTTAGAAATTTCACATGGTATCAAAGCAGGACAGCAAAAGGATACAGCATCTTATCAGATCTGAAGTAAATCATACAGATCTAAGCACAGATCAAGGCAGCCGTAAGATTTCTGCAACAAGGGTTTGAACCTTGAGGGTTTGAACAAAATGGCCATGAGTTTGAGGGCGGAAGACAGGTTACAAGGGGCTCGGAATTACCCCACCTGGAAGGAAAGGATTACAATGATATTAGAAGTCGATGATGTGTCAGATCATGTCAATGACAAGGTAGCAGCTCCCACAAGTGCAGTTGAATTGGTCATCTGGAAGAAAGACGAGGCTAAGGCAAAGAGCCTGATTCTTAATGGGATAAAGGACCATGTGGTCCCACATCTCTCATCAAACGCTGAGGCAAAAGATATGTGGAAATCCCTAAGTGACCTCTACCAAAACAAAAATGAAAACAGAGTGATGGCTCTGCGCAAGCAATTGCGTGGGACTAAGATGGCCAAAGGTGAGGGAGTGATTCCTTATCTTACCAGAATAACTCAAATCAGAGATGAACTTGCAGCAGTCGATGAAAAGACTAAAGACCCTGAGTTGGTGCGTATTGCACTAGATGGCTTCACTAAGTCATGGGACATTTTTGTCCCACGGCAGTAAAGGGGATACTTGTTGGCTACAACGAAGTTTCCAAATCTTTTTGGATTTATGTGCCTACACGTAGGAAGGTTATTATGTGTAGAGATGTACAGTTCGAGGAGGAACGTGCATTAAGGAGATCGAGGGATTTTCCAGCAAGTGGAGAGAACCAGCAGGAACAGAGCACAGGAGTCCAGGAGCAAGAGGCACAGAGTCAGAAGATAGGATCACAGGAGCAGACACAGGATACAGGTGTTCAGAGGGAGACCGTTGGACAGGATCATCAGGAGGGAGTTGATGAGAAGGAGGGGCAGCATGATGCAGTTCCCCATGAGCAGATTACTAGGCCATGGCCTAAGTGGTACAAGTCCACAATCAGTGATTCTAGGTTGGTAGGGCTTCTAGAGAGGGACTTCAGACGAAGCAAACCACCAGAGAGACTTGGATATATGGCATTGATGACTCAGCTCATTGATGTTGAGCCTTCCAGTTATGAGAGTTATAAGGTGTGGCAGGAGGCCATGATGGAGGAATATGACTCCATTATGAAAAATGATGTATGGGAGGTAGTTCTGAGGCCAGAGGATAAAAGGGTGGTTGGATCCAAGTGGATCTACAAAGTTAAGTATGCAGTAGATGGAAGCGTGGACAAGTACAAAACCTGCTTCGTGGCCAAGGGGTTTTCACAACGAGAGGGAGTTGATTACGAGGAGACTTTCGCTCATGTGGCTAGGTATTCTTCAATCCGAGCAGTCATTTCATTAGCAGCAGAGAAGGGCTCGCGCGTTCATCAGATGGACGTGAAGACCGCCTTCCTTAATGTTGTTATTGAGGAGGAGGTATATGTTGAACAGCCTGAGGGATTTGAGGTTGGCAACAGAGATACACATGTGTGCAGACTGAGGAGAACCTTCTATGGGCTCAAGCAGGCACCTCGGGCATGGTACTCGAGGATTGATAGCTACTTGAGAGAGATGGGATTCCAGCGGAGTGAGGCAGATCCAAACTTGTACTTTCTTGTAGGGGAGAAGCCTCTTATACTGGTACTATATGTAGATGACCTATTTCTCACTGGAGATGAGCAGTTGATAGAAGATTGCAAGGTCAACCTTGTAGCAGAATTTGAGATGAAAGACCTTGGGTTGATGCACTATTTTCTAGGGTTGGAGGTTTGGCAAAAAGATGGGTGCTTCTTCCTAGGACAGGGGAACTATGCAGTAGAGATTTTGCGCAGGTTCAGGATGATGGACTATAGGCCCATGTCCACACCTCTAGCTACAATTGGAGGAAGATTGATGCATTAGATTCGAAGACAGTAGACCCCACTGTCCATCGTCAGTTGATTGGATCGCTCATGTATTTGGTCAATACTCGACGAGATATCAGCGCTGCAGTAAACTCTTTGAATCAGTTCATGGTGGACCCTCGAAGAGTACATTGGATTGTTGCGAAGCATGTGCTTCACTATCTCAGAGGGACAGTGGAGTACAGGCTATTGTATGAGCGCAGTGGTGGAGTGACTTTAGCAGGTTTTACAGATGTTGATTGGGCAGGATGTGCAGAGGACAGGAAGAGTACTTCAGGTTGTTGCTTCAGCATTGGATCGGGCATCATTTCCTAGTTCAGGAGGAAGCAAAGATCAGTGGCATTGAGCTCTGTTGAGGCAGAGAACATGGCAGCGAGTTTGGTAGCATGTGAGGCACTATGGTTGAGGAAGTTACTTTTGGGCTTGTTCAGGCAGGAGCTAGAAGCTATTGTGATTCACTGTGACAATCAGAGTTGCATCAAGCTCTCTGAGAATCCAGTGTTTCATGATCGTAGCAAGCACATCGATGTCAAGTATCACTTCATCCGGGATTGTGTGCAGTGAGGAGCCATGAGGCTTGATTACATACAGAATGATGAGCAGATGGCAAACCTCTTTACCAAGGCACTGAGCAGACAAAAGTTTGAGAAGTTCAGAGATCAGATGGGGTTGAGACAGAATCCCTTCCTCGCTAAGAGCGAGTGTTGAGATTGTAGCAAGGAAGGTCTTCCATCATCATTATAGCGTCCTAGCATGATGGAGGACAATGAAACTTAGGCTAAGTCGATTAATTAAATTTTTTCCTAATTCTAACTTAGGAAAAGAACTGTTGATGTGTTATAATCTTCAGTTTACTTTATTGAGTACTTTTTCTAAAGTTAAAGTGAAAAATAATTTAAGTTGTGGTCTTTTAATCTTGACCATTGATCTCATCATGAGGGTGAGGGTGAGGGTTGATCTCAGCCCTCCATCCTTTTGGAGATTAGGGTTTCACTTGCTCAATGAAGAATAAAGAGATCGACTGGGCTAAGGGGGCGCACAAGCAGAAGAGATATTGATTGGAAAGAGAGATCTATTGCAGATTTGCAGGTGAGTTTTGGAGGAGGACAGAAGAGATTCTAGCAGGTGGATCAACTAAATTCTTCACCAAATCACAAAGGCTAAGCTTCAGATCTGGCAGAGATGTATAGAGTGACGCAGGAGGGTCGTACATTCACGCAGAGGCTCACCTTATAGATGTTGTTTCATTCTAGTTCTATTTTGGAGGGTCTAAAGTGGTCGTACGATTTTGTTGGAGAGGGTTTTGCTGAAGTTATTCAGCTATTGACAGAAGCCGATTTACTTTGTAATAAATCTCTATATTTTCCTACTCAGAAATAATAAAATCCTCAAATCTGTTGCACCGGTTTTCCCATAGTGGGTTTTTCCGAGGACTATTGTCCAAAAATAAGTGTGTACATTTGATGTGATTGTTGTCTTCTTTTACTTTCAGTTCCTGGTTATTTATTTTTGCCATGTATTTAAATTATTGTGAAGAAAAACCCTGAATAATCAGTTAAACGTTAATTTGATTGGTTTAAAGTGTACTCGGTTTTAGAAATTTCACAATCTTGTCGATAATTTATTTTCTGGACCCTCGGCAATAAATTCCCAATAACGATAAATGTACCATTGCTCTCAATCAAACAAAGGTCTTTGGACCTTCCTGCTCTGCTATGGAAAAGTGGATTCCCAGTGCCCATTCTCTCTCTCTCTCTCTCTCTCTCTCTCTCTCTCTCTCTCTCTCTCTCTCTCTCTCTCTGTTGAATGCTACCCCCATTTCGGTGCTTGGGAACTATTGTCCTCCTTTACAGTGCCCCTTGATTCTCTGTTATCCCTCGTGTTTGGCTATCCTTAGCTCGTTTTTGGCCATTCTTGACATCCACTCTCAAAAATGACAGTTAGATGTTTTTTCTTGATAATCATTCCACTCAATTGTTAAGAAATAAAGCATAAGCAAGCACAACAAGATAAGATAATTATATTAATGTCCAACAAATGGCCACAAAATAGGTTAATGGGACTGTTGAATACAATGATGTCAATACGAAGCAGGAGTACCAAAATGTCTCCTATATAAAAAGCAAGAAGTAAAGTAAAGCATGAGGTCTAAGTTACACCATGGAAAACCCTCGACAGTTGTATTCATCTCATGATGTCAATATATAGTACATGGATTTTACTACTTCTAGATCTAGATCTCACTGACAACTCATCGGTGGATAATGACAACACCTCATCAATAGATAAGGATAACTCATAAGAATGTTGTGTTGGACTTTGTGATTGTCTAGGGACTCACAATCTAACATTCCCCCCCTCAATCACAAGTTTGAATAATTGTACCAATAAGGCAACATGAACCAGTATCATTAGAGTCTTCAATCTTAAACTTTTGAACTGAGCTTCAATGAAGAGCCTGAAAAACCACCAATATGGATGTTGAATGGTTCATATCCGAAATGAAGTATGAGAGTAGAATTTTTGGAAGTGAACAACTGTCATGTCTAAACATTCCCTTGGTAATTTGGTGAAAAAATAGGATCACCGAGGTTCTCTCTGAATTTAGACACAAGTAGGTGTCGAACAATATCCCAATCAGTGTTTTAAAACTCAGCCCAAGTTGACTTGGACTCAGTCAACTCGACCGAGTTGATTGGTCACCAAGTCAACTCATCCATTGGCTCGGTTCAATGGGTTGGTTTGGTACCGAAACAACAGAGTCAGAGCATGACTCGACTGGTTCAGTATGTAATGTCCCCACTTTGGGACATCATCACAGGGCAGAGACTTATGATGACCAGAGTAGCCAGATAGATGTTATAGCGAATACAGGGGTATTTGAAAGGCATTGTGGGGTCCAGTTGGCATTTATCATCATATTCCATCATCATGAGCCATTCCGCACAGGTTGGCTTTGGTTTCGTTCCATTCCGACGATTTCCATGATTTTGACTATTTTGAGCTATAAGTTAATTAAAATCACTGAAGAGGGCATTTTGGGCACATTACTTGGAGGAACCTCTCATTGTAATAGCTCATTGGAATCGAGAGGAGCAGCACTACAGGATGGGATGGCTAGAAGTGACTTTCAGTGGCCAGGGAAGCCACAAGGAGAGATAAGGAGCTTTTCAAAGGTAAAAAGGTTAATTAATTAATTAAAGTGATTTAATTAATTAATTAAATATTAATAAAATGAAAGTCACTTTGGAGGGACAAGGTGAGC
>JASDQU010099753.1:145654-175222 GCA_032191745.1 Picea mariana
AACTTTAAATTAGAAAGTGAAAAGTGACTTAGGAACTTAAAGCACCAAGTGGGTTTTTATTTAAGTTGGGTGAGTGAAATTAAATAAAGTGAATTTAATGGAGCATTTAATTCTCACCGTTGATCTTGGGCAATGTGAGCCCTTGGATCAAAAGGGAAACCTAAAAGTCACTTCGGGATTCTAAAGGAGGAAAAAGGCAAAATGAGAAGTCATTCTTTCTTGGAGAGATTGAGAGATTGAGAGAGAGCAAGAGAAGGAGAAAGTTTCCATTTTCTGAAGAAGGGTTTTTCAGCAAAGAAGTGGCACGATTTCCAAGGCAAAGAAGGGCACGGATTTCGAGGCAAATCAGCAGCAAGAGAGCAGTCCGTACGGTACGGATTTGGTACGGTAGCAATTAATTTTCTGAGCAGGCCGTACAGCAGCTCATTTTCCAAGGCAAAAGGGCGCATTTATTGAGCCGTACAGGCCGTACGATTGTCATACAGCAGCAGCATATTTCTGGGCACGTTTTCCAAGGAATCCGTACAGCATTCATTGCTGGGACAGGCCGTACGGTACGACTGTCTATGCACAGAAATCGAGGTTGCATAGTTTGGGTTTCTTCCAGTTTATTTCAAGCACGGAAATCGAGGGAAGAGATAAGTAAACGCTGTTGGTTTTTATTTTGCTGATATGTAATTTCCAGAATTGAAGAAATAAGAAGAACTCCCTCTCTCTCACTGGTTTTCCCCACATTGGGGTTTTTCCAGGGTCATTTGACCAAATATCATTGTGTCATTAAATGTGTGTTTGCTGTTATAATTTCTGAGTTTTAAGACAACCATTGAAAAAGATCATTTATTTCATGTGTTTCAGTCAAATATCATTTTATTATTTAATGCATATTAATGTTTGCAAATTTCATTAATATTGGGAAAGGGCATTAAACATTTGGAGTGATAAGGAGAGACTGAAACCGGGATTGGGATAAATTGCAGGGTGAGAAAACACAGTAAAAATCAACATTAAAGTCCCACGGGTCTTCATCAACTTGTTTTGACCACTCATTAGCATCCTCGACAAATAAAAATGTGTCATAAATAGGTTTAAGGTGGTCAAAATTGACTTCTTCAACCGCATAATCAAATTCACAATCGTATGCGTGCAGATAAGAGGTTCGAAATGAAAAATGATTTTGGGGTTGAGTTTTTTCATGAGGTTTGAGAAGGGTGATGTTTGGGATGTGAGAGGTGGATTGATCATTGAGCACCATGATATAATCATGATCCTCTTCACATCCAAGCTCTTGACCACAAATAGTGAATTCATTATAAATAGGTCCTAGGATAGAGGGCTCCCAAGATATACTCCCAGCATGATTTGAAGATTGAGATTCAAGAAAGAACATGCGATCCTGTAAACTCTTGATGACGGGGATTAAAGAAGACAAATCCTTGTGTGAATCATGAATACCAACGGAGTAACTTGTTCTACGGATTTGCTCTTCGAAGTCGAGGCAAGTGGATTGAGCTAGCTCTAGGTTTTGAACATTCTTTTCTTCCAACCGCCATCGGTAAAGAGGAGGTAGAAGTTCGCAGTAATGCAACAGGGCAGCCAAGTTGGTAGGGCGAATAGACATAGGAATTGAATTATATAACTTGATAAACTGAAGGTTAAATGCAAGAATTCCTTCATTATCCTTCATATGTAAATGATTAAATCTCTTAAGATGCTCATAAGGATTATCCAAATGCCCAAAGGTAGAAGTAAACCAGTAAGAAAGTTCAAACCATGTAGAGATGCATTCATCAGGAAGGTTGGCAAATAAAGAAGCGGCCCTACCCTGAAGGGAATTCATGAACAATAGCATGCAACTATTATTATCGTTAACTCCAAGGATGATGCATGCATTTGAAAATGCATGAAGATGTTCAACCACCGTAACAGTTCCATCACCATGAAAGAGAGGCAAATGGTTCTTGAATTTGTGAGGTAAAGGATTAACCGGGTGCTTGAACTTCAAGGGAGTGGGCACATACCACGAGGAATTATTTAGGTCTTCTTCAAACTCAAAAAGCCCATACTTGCGAATGACTTTCCCAGGGTTAGTAGTTGAAACCACAGGGTTGCAACCACCAAACAAGCTTCCAATCAGTTGAGACATTGAGGTCTAGGAAAGATAAAAGTAAATTTAAAAGAATTAAAACAAAACTAGGAACGAACCATTAAACGGTCATCCCCAGTATAGTCGCCAAAAATATGTTGACGTCAAGGGACTAAAGAGTCCCCAACACCAACATCTCAACCTCCCATGGGACTAGGCGGGAGGAGATGAGAATGTCACCCTAGGCTTAGAGCCCCAACAAGAAAACACATTGAACTCTAGGTTAAATCTCCCCTAACCTAAAGTCCAAGCATGAAATCTCTTTGCTTTGTATTTTATTTCTATTTGATTTTTATGCTTTTATGTATGAGTCCCTAAAATAGCAAAAATAAATCTCAAAAGAAACAATTGAAGGAAATGTACAAGAAAGACTTATAACTTGATAATAGTTTTGTATTTATTTTATAAGAATATATCTAAAACAAAACTAATGAAAAGTTAATATAACTATGTTAGTGCTAAAGTGATTCAATTAAAAGAAAAGTTTATTAAACAAGACATTAGTTTGAAGACTACAAAAGAGTAACACTTTAATGATATGATATTTTTTTTTTAATTTTCTTTTAGAAGTTAGGGTGTGATAAATAATAAGAAAACTAAAACAGTAAAGAAAATAAAAGTTTACACATATTAAAATAGCTAATGAATAAAACTTATATACATATTTTTTTACAAAATAAACAGGTTCATAATTTAGTTTGTCTTTTATTTTTTTATTAGTGTTGTATTAAGAAAAGATGAGGAAAACTGAGATTTAAAAAAAAGTAATAAAGAGACAATTTCAAAGTGTAAAGAATTTGATCTTCATTGAAAATGCTCCCCATACAAATTCTTGAATTTTCGAAATCTACAAGCCTCTGTGTAGACTTGGGCCAGGTATTTAGCCTTTAGCCATTCTAGAACAAAGTTACAATAGAGAGACCAAGAACAACAAAAAAAAAAAAAAACTGAACCAAAAATGGAATGGAGCAATGGTGGCAAATCACAAGGAGAAAACCTGCATATCAGAAACCGATTAGCGCCGAATAAAATCGAGCTTGAATACAACAAACTGACAAGTAAACTATTCACCTTATGAGAACCAGCAAAGCTCATCCTCGTTTCATCTTTTCGCTGCTTCGCAAGACCCCCTGTTGCCAATGATTCCGTCAATCCTTACTTAATGTGTGAAGGAAGAATGGTAATTTAAAGAAACAGACCTCACTGCACTCCAAGCATACCTCTCTCTAAATTTTCTGCCAAAGTTTTTTCCTCCTCCTTTACTTCTACCTGTTGCTTCTTTTAAATCGTTTAATGAGCAGTTAGGGTAGTTTTGGAACGAAATAGCTGAAGCGAATTGTCTTGAACCTTTTCCATTTCCCATTTTTTTTTATTTTTAAAAATATAAAACAACATTGGTTGGAAAGTTTCATTCCTATTTATGCGTCAATTTCCTTCGGATGTCTTCCATGAATACTATCATAGAATTTTATATGGGCTGTTGTCGTTTTGTTTATTGCACCTCTGCAAACTCTTGATAATCAACTCCCGCTGTTAACTGATGCAGCAATACCAGAACTTGAGATCATGGTACAATAACAATGCCCAATCTAGTCGTTATTGGTCAGAGATTCATAATGTAAGGCGTGTTACTGCACGGATATCAGAACTTCGAACAATGTCATCTCCAGCACCAACCATAAACAAGTGATCATATGCGAACCACATGCAAGGTTTCCTATATTTACGAGAACTACCCATTGTATCTCTGAGTGTGTGGGAGCCCTTATGCTCATTATGATCACAGAACGATCAAAAAAATGATGAGAAGAAACACTGCCTAATGGGAAATCCAAGCTACCACTTGAACCTTCACTACCACTGCCTCCACTCTGTGAGAATGCACCATTTGCAGAATTGGTGGTTTTCCTATTTCGTCCTTTTGTGATAATTATCTGAAGTTTTTTTTTTACATTTCCTCTTACCTTCTTTATTGAGCTTCAGCCTTTACTTCTGTTTCAGTGCCTGAAGGGACTGAAATCGATGCAACCTCTGTTGGATTGCCAGCAGATGGAGCACTGTATTGATTAAAAGAATGTGCACTCGGAGGCACGAAAAGATGTGCGTAGATTCCTCCATGTTCACACACTGCAGCATATGGAGGGGTCGTCCCATAAGGTGTCATTAATGTAAATTTTCAGACCCCAACCCAGTTTCAGTCTCGCTGATTTTTCCAGCCAATGTTTAATGCCCAAACCCAATTTTATATCAGCATATAAAAACTCATCAAAAAATTAATTTCAGAACTAAAACATGAGGATTATGAACTTCGTTTTTAACGCAGAAATAAAATATCAGCAGCATATAAAACTCGGAAAATTATTGACACAAATTTTTGGTCTAACAGCGACCCTGGAAAAACCCACAAGGGGAAAACCAGTGAGAGAGGGCTTTTTATTATTTAGGGCTTCTGAGAAATTCTTTTACAGCATATTCATCTTCAGAAATTTTACAAACTTATCCGGACATTCATGTAGCTTGCTCCTCGATTTCCGAACCAGAAATCCGTACCATTGTACGGATTGTCCTCGTTTTGCATGCCAAATCTCTGCAACAACTGTACGAAAAACCCAGCTGTGCAATGTCTTGAAAACCGTGCCCAACACTTAGAAAAATGTGCCCAGAATTTATGGCAGTATGGCCCTCGTTTTCTGTGCAGGTCCGTACAGATTGTACGGACTTTCCTCACTCAAAAAATCGTGCCCAGCACTCTTCTCAATTTCTGTGCCTGAAATTGTTGTACGGCAGCCTTGGAATGTGTGCCAATATTTCCAGGAATTTGTGCTACTGCTCTCCTCGAAAACTGTGCACAATAAATGTTGTACGGCCCCTCAAATCCGTACTGTACAGACTGTTCTTTAATGTTGTCTGCTGCCTCGTAATCCATGCCTTCTAGTTGCCTTGGGATGCGTGCCTCTACTGCAAATGTTGTCTCTCTTCTCAAAGCTCGACCTCTCTCTTCTCTCTTCTCTCTCTTGCTCTCCAAAAGATGAATGAACAACCTCTCAATGGTGCGCCCTCTAACCCTAATCGACCTCATGCTTGGTAGGTGAGGTGTTTCTAATCCAATGGCTAAGATTAGATTAGATGAGTGGCTGAGATTTGGTGTCTCTTCACTCACCCTCACTAAAGTCATAAAGTCACCTTTTAATTTGCATCTCACAAATTAAATGACTAGGGCCCACATTAGGCACTTTCTCACCCCTTAGGCGCCTAGGGATGAGAAACACTTGCCTAGGTACTTTATTTTAATTAAAAAATTTAACACTCCCTCTTACCAAGGAAAGTGTTACTCACCACTCCAAGCTTGTCCTTGAAAAATACAAACTTGCCTCTACTCAATGCCTTGGTGAGTATGTCTGCAACCTGCTCCTCTGTAGATATGTATTGTAGCTCCACAGCTCCTCTCTGAACATAGTCACGGATGAAGTGATAACGAATCTCGATATGTTTAGACCGGTCATGAAAAATTGGATTCTCCGAGAGTTTAATGCAACTCTGATTATCACAGTAAATCACAGTAGGCCTCAACTGCACATCGAACAATTCCACTAGCATCTTGCGAAGCCAAAGGGCCTCACAATTGGCCTGAATGGCTGCCATATACTCAGCCTCTGCAAAACTCAAAGCCACTGACTTTTGTTTCCGACTGAACCAAGACACAACTGTTGAGCCCAATCCAAAACAGCACCCTGAAGTACTCTTCCTGTCACTGACACATCCTGCCCAATCTGAATCTGTATAGCCAACCAAAGGAACTCCATCTCTTGTATGATAGTCCAGAACATAATCTATCGTACCACAAAGATACCTGAGCACATGTTTTGCTGCCACCCAATGCACTCTCCTAGGCTCCACCACGAACTGACTGAGACTGTTGACAGCGAAACAAATATCTAGCCTGGTATTGACCAAATACATCAATGACCCGATCAACTGACGATACAAAGTGGAATCCACCAACTGTGACTCAGAAGCATCAAGCTTCTTCCAGTTGGTAATCATGGGAGTGGTCATGGGCCTACTATCCTCCATCTGAAATCTGCTCAGAATGTCACACACATACTTCCCCTGTCCCAGGAAGATGTGTCCAGGCTCCTGCCAAACCTCCAATCCCAAAAAATAATGCATCAATCCGATATCAGTCATCTCGAACTCTGAAGCAAGGCTCTCCTTGCAGCTGCTGATGAGTCTCTTTTCCCCTGTAATGAAAAGATCATCCACATATAGCAGAAGAATGAGAGGATCCTCTCCAACCACAATGAAGTATAGGTTGGGATCCGCCTCACTCTTCTCAAAACCCAGTTGCTGCAAATAGNTGCCTTCTTCAGTCTACACACATGAGACTCTCTCCCATGCACCTCAAAGCCCAATGGCTGCTCAATATACACCTCCTCCTCAATAATACCATTCAGAAATGCGGTCTTCACATCCATCTGGTGGATCTTCCAACCCATCTCTGTTGTAATGGAGATCACTGCCCTAATCGAAGTGTATCTAGCAACCAGCGCAAAGGTCTCATCATAGTCGACTCCCTCAACCTGTGAAAACTCCCGAGCCACAAAGCGAGCTTTGTACTTCTCAATGCTGCCATCTACAGCATGCTTTAGTTTATAGAGCCACCTGGAAGTCACCACTGACTTCCCCTCGGGTCTAGGAACAACTTCCCAGACATCGTTCTTCATGATGGAATTGTACTGTTCCATCATGGCATCTCTCCACACCTGTCTACCAGTAGCCTCCTCAAAAGGGGAAGGCTCAGACTCCCGAATACTGCTCACCATCGCGATGTCGCTGCAAAACCTCTCAGGAGGTTTACTCTCCCTCACTGCCTGTCTGGGATTCCCCACTGAACCTTATGCCTCCCTCAAAGTGTCCTGAAGCCACTTGGGCTTCCTCCTCTCTGAAGTAGTGTCCCGTGGAGGGGACTCTCCCTGCTCAACCCCATCTCCTGAAGACAATGATCCTAAAGTAGACTCTGAAGTACCTAATCCTGAAACCTGTGGACCAGTAGCCTGCGAACCTGAATCCTGTGGCCCTGTCACCTGTGAACCTATCGTCACCGAAGTTGATGGCCCCGAACTCTATGTCACTGTAGTCTGCTGCGAACTCACCTGAATCTGTGGTGAAGACTGCTCACCCTTCTCTGTCCCTCTAGACTTCCTAAAGGCTCTGTCCTCCTCAAATCGGACATCCCTCCTCAAGACAGTCTTCCTCAAGGAAGGAAGGTAAATACGGAAAGCCTTTGAAGTCTCACTGTACCCAACAAAGATCCCTCTCTCTGTCGTGGGCTCCAGCTTTGTCCTCTTCTCAGAAGGGGCATATGAATATGTGATGCACCCAAAAATCCGAAGGTGCCCCACCTCAGGCTTCTTCCCAGAAAAAGCCTCCTCAGGAGTCATGCTCCCCACAGCCTTGTGAGGACTCCTGTTCTACAGATAAACTACAGTGTAGCATGGCTCAGCCCATAGAAAGCGTGGCAGGCCCTGATCATGTAGCATGGCTCTCGCAGCCCCAACAATGGCCCTGTTCTTCCTCTCTGCAACCCCATTCTGCTGCGAGTTGTAAGGAACAGTCAACTCTCTCCTGATGCCCTCTCCTGCACAGAACTCCATGAACTCCTTGGAGGTATACTCACCCCCATTGTTCGATCTCAAGACTCTGATTTTCTTCCCTGTCTGGTTCTCCACAAGAGCTTTGAACTCTTGGAACCGACTCAAGACCTGTCATTTGGTCTTCATGAAGAAAATCCAGGACTTCCGAGAGAAGTCATCAATGAATACAACATAGTATAGAAAACCAGTCAACGATGCCGAAGACATCGGGCCACATACATCTGAATGTATAAGATCAAGAATCCCTGTTGCTCTACTGTCACTGCTCGGAAAAGCAGTCTTGGTGTACTTTCCCAAAGCACACCCCTTGCACAACTCATGGTGCTCTGAACTGAAATCTGGAACTCCTATCACCATCTCCCTCAGAACTCTCAATGCCCCTGCAAATGTGCCATCCTCCTCTGCCATAGCTCACATAGGTCACTACTGTTGGTAGTATGAATCAATGCTCTCACTGGCTGGAACAAAAACTCGTACAGCCTCTCATGTCTAGTACCAATCACTTTGGCCGAAGTGATGCTAGACCCCCTAGGGAAAAGAAGCACCTACCCATCACGGAACAAGACCTCATAGCCCTTCTCCTCAACAGTAGAAACTGACACTAAGTTCTTCTTCAAGCCCGGAACATATAGAACCTCTGTCAAAGTCATGGGAGGCAAAGACTCCCTTTGAAATGAAACAATCCCGCTACCAACCACCTTGACCTCCCGGTCATCTCCAAGCACTACCTCAACATTTCCCATCTCTGTGAGGTCTGTCAAGTGCTCACAAACCCCTGTCATATGGCGATAGGCACCACTGTCAATATACCAAGTGTTTGTATGAGTAGTCCTCGTGGATAGACACACAATCAAGGAAAATTCCTTGTCAAACTTGGTGGAAAATTCTTCCACTGATGTTGAAGTTGTTGTTTGTTTCTTCTTCTTGTTAGGACACTGACCTGCATAGTAACCAAACTTATGGCATGCAAAGCACTTGACTTTGCTCATGTCTTTCCCTTCACCCTTGGGATTGTTTCCTCCCTTTGGACCCTTTTTGAACTTCTTCTTGCTAGTAGTAGCAAGAGCCACATTCTCCTCCTCATGACCTGTAGATGAACTGCCATGTACATAACCTCTCCGAGTCTCCTCTTGAACAAAGTCATCCCAAAGACGTTCCCAGTTGGGAAGCTTCTCCCTAGCAACAATGCCCTCCACAAAAACAACCCATTGTTTGGAAACTCCATTCAATGTTGTTCTCACTAGCTCACTGTCAACTATGGCTTCCCCCATAGCTCCAAGCTCATCTCTCACCTGTGTCAATCTAGTAAGGTATGTGACCACATTTTCAGCCTTGGTCATTTTTATGCTCTTTAGTTTTTCCCTCAAAACCATTTTCCGATTCTCATTTGTACTATGGTACAATTTAGTCAAAGACTCCCACATCTCATAGGCATTTGCCTTCCCCATCAAGTGAGGAATCAAATGGCCCTTGATGGCATCAAGAATAATCCTCTTAGCCTTGATACTCTTCTTGGTGTAAGTTGCAAGAAGAGTAGCATCAGTAGGTATCACAGCAGGATGAGTTGTGGTATTTTCCACAATGTCCCACAACTCATTTTCTTGCAAAAGCAAGATCATCCTCTCCTTCCATGCACCAAAATTTGTTGCCCCATCAAGTCTGTCCTCAACTCTCAAACCTGTAGCCATTGACCCTATTCTACTGAAAATGATAAATTCAAAATTCTGCCCTGTGAAGTGACTGATGTCCCAACTTTCTGACTACTGAAATTTCTGCTTCCCTTCAACTCAGCTCTGATACCATGTAAATTTTCAGACCCCAACCCAGTTTCAGTCTCGCTGATTTTTCCAGCCAATGTTTAATGCCCAAACCCATTTTATATCAGCATATAAAAACTCAGCAGAAAATTAATTTCAGAACTAAAACATGAGGATTTTGAACTTCGTTTTTAACGCAGAAATAAAATATCAGCAGCATATAAAACTCAGAAAATTATTGACACGGAGATTTTTGGTCTAACAGCGACCCTAGTAAAACCCACAAGGGGAAAACCAGTGAAAGAGGGCTTTTTATTATTTAGGGCTTCTGAGAAATTCTTTTACAGCATATTCATCTTCACAAATTTTACAAACTTATCTGGACATTCCTGTAGCTTGCTCCTCGATTTCTGAACCAGAAATCCGTACCACTGTACGGACTGTCCTCGTTTTGCATGCCAAATCTCTGCTACAACTGTACGAAAAACCCAGCTATGCAAATGTCTTGAAAACCATGCCCAACACTTAGAAAAACGTGCCCAGAATTTATGGCAATACGGCCCTCGTTTTCTGTGCAGGTCTGTATGAACTGTACGAACTTTCCTCACTCAAAAAATCGTGCCCAGCACTCTTCTCGATTTTTGTGCCTGAAATTGTTGTACGACAGCCTTGGAATGCATGCTAATATTTCCAGAAATTCGTGCTACTGCTCTCCTCGAAAACTATGCACAATAAATGTTGTACGACCCCTCAAATCCGTATTGTACGGACTGTTCTTTAATGTTGTTTGTTGCCTCGTAATCCGTGCCTTCTAGTTGCCTTGGGATGTGTGCCTCTACTGCAAATGTTGTCTCTCTTCTCTCTTCTCTCTCTTGCTCTCCAAAAGATGAATGAACAACCTCTCAATGGTGCGCCCTCTAACCCTAATCGACCTCATGCTTGGTAGGTGAGGAGTTTCTAATCCAATGATTGAGATTAGATTAGATGAGTGGCTGAGATTTGGTGTCTCTTCACTAACCCTCACTAAAGTCACAAAGTCACCTTTTAATTTGCATCTCACAAATTAAATGACTAGGGCCCACATTAGGCACTTTCTCACCCCTTAGGCGCCTAGGGATGAGAAACACTTGCCTAGGTACTTTATTTTAATTAAAAAATTTAACAATTAATGGTTGTCCTCCCCACATATATGGAGGCGATATTGGGCCTGATGCAACTGGGGAGGAAAAATAGGTCGGAGGGGTGTGACATCTGGACCATAATATGTCTGAAAGGGTTGCCAATCAGGGTATGCAGGTGTCGTTGGTTGTTTCTGCAGTGTGAAATATGATTTTGCAGCCTTTGACTGTGTTCCACCTTCTCCAGTAAATACTAAATACACGCACCACCACCTACATCATTACTCGGACATTATCATCCTGTTGATGCTCCACTACAAATTAAATAATTAGAAAGACCAAAACAGGCAATGCAATACAACAATTATTCTCCTCGGTAGATCAAGGATCCAACAGCTGACGGTAGTTTGACAGATTTATCATCTTCAATGAATTGGGTGATACTGATCTGACATTCGTTTTGGGGGTAGCTTTCGGAGGATGAAAAGGACCAGTGTTGATGGAAGAATCTCTACCAACATGTAGTAAATGAAATTAAGAATAGGATGGTCCAAAACATCAAGGTTTGCATCCTTGTCAAATGCAGAAAGAGTAACCACAATGCACCTTATGACAAAGCAAGTGAAGCATATAGTTGTAACAAAGCCAACTTCGTTTAATTTCTTTCTCCGGCCTTTTGATTCAATTGGGAAACGCCTAAGCATAAAGAAAAGCCTTCCACCATAAAATACGAAACCCAACACAACAAAGAGTGAACCAACTGCAAAGAATAGTTTTGCAACTGCCTCAGAAGCATTGTTATCTTCTACCCCAAGGTATATCCAAATCCATGCCTGTATAAAATATATACAACCATTGATTATGTAAGGGCAAGCCGAAGATTGTCTGTAGAAAGGCTTCTTGCCTGATAATAAGTCTCGGCCCAAAACAATACAAGTAATGTATATGTAGAAAAGAACAAAAGACCAGGAAGATCTAGCAAAACTGTTGTTAAAACCTTTGGCCTAAGGATGAATATAACTCTATGAAATCCAAGGAGGATAGCGCGTACTCCATTTACAATAACGTTCATAAGATGAAAAATCTTTCGTGTTGTTCACCCATACTCTGGTACCCGCAATTGAATACGAATGAGTTGTGTCTTATAAGAAAGCAAGTGAAGCTCATCCTCGCTTCAAGTATTAACTTTATAAACAAAGATATGTCTCACATTTCTTGGCATAAATCCACACTTGAAATAATACTCTTTTGAAATCATTGCTCATAACAACTTGAAATGCTATTTATAAAAGGAACATCAGAGCATGCTCGTGGATGCATGAATAGCCTTATTTCTCCTTTTCTTGCTATGATTATAGCATGAAGCTCCAAATGTACATTGCCAAATAAAAAGAGCTTGAGTTTATCTTTGTCTCCGAATAATTTTTCTGCAAAGCTCTTTACAGTTTGGTATAGTGGCGTATCAAATCATATATGCAACGGCTTATAATACCAAGTCTTTTTGCCAAACGCGTTTCTAATGCTTAAATGGAAAGAAAATGCAGGATACTTCCGTGAGAGCACGTAGAATCCCCCTTTGTAGCCTGAGAAGGAACGAGGTCATATGAGATGCTTTAGTTTCGACATTCTTCCAGGGGATGATAGTCTATACTACGAGAATCCTTATCGACCGAGAGCTTTCTCTGAAAAGGACTCGAACTTCACGAATATGCATAAATCTATGAGCTTTTGTAATATCATTTAACCATCATGATTTTCCACATTCACTGATTCCACAAGGCAAATAGTCATTGATTCCTTATGCCCATGTGTATTCCAATCCATAACAACATTTTTTTTTATTTTTTTTTTGGTATGGACCTTAGATAATTGATCCACTCTTTTATTAAATAAAAGTCATGGTAATAAAATGAAGCATAGGGTGATGAAGTAAAGAGATGCATATGAGAAATGAGATCCAAAATTTCAATAATTCAAGAGCCTCAACAACCTTATCAAGTACCATATCATCTTTGTCGGATGCACCTGTGTCCATCTCAAAGTCTGTAACTTCTGCAACTTCAAAACTGACCGACCATCTTGTTTGGCCATTAGAAAATACCCATCATAATTTCTAAAATATTCATACATCGTTCTTGAAATATGTAGTTGCGGCTTGGCAAGGGTGCACATTACTTGCACAAGCAATATGATTTGAGAGGGATCCTGGCAACTCTTTGCCGGCTAAGTATTGTTGACCGAAATCGTCGTCAACACCTTCAACAAGCGCCTGAAGGTGAGATAATAGCTAGCAAATCTAGTCTTCATTTTAATGATATCATGCATCAAAAGGTTCATTGTATGAACCAAACACCCCGACCAAAATATATAGGGGTACCTATCTTCAATGATTGCCCTTGTTGCCTTACGATTAGCAGCATTATCAGTGATGACTTGAATGACATTGTAGGGCCCAATCTCTTGAATGGTTTTAAGCAAGGCATCTACAATATTAATACCTTTCTTGTAGTGATCTGAGTAGTCATGGGCTGAAAGGAAGACCGCACCACTAGCAGACACACCAAGAATATTTATCAATGGCCTGCCTTTCACATTTTTCCAACCATCAGATACAATTGATACCCCGTGTCGGTTCCAATCATTTGTAAATTTTCCTAGAGCACCTTGGATTTTGGCTCTTTCCTTGTCAAGTTCCAAGGTTCTAGTTTTTTCATACCCAGGGCTCCTATATCTTTAGGGGCACCATTGATGGCTTGGACCATTTCATGCCAATATGGTGAGCGAAGAACATTGAATGGTATACCACATGCATAGAGAAACCTCAAAATTTTTGCATCCACATCATCTCTACAACCTTGGTCAAGGAAATCTGATAGTGTTCTACGTGAAGATGAAGGCGAGAATACACTACCATGGGCGGATACGGCTCAACCAGTGTGTTAGCTTTTGGGCTAGCTTGAACAGGTACTTCTGCATTGGCGATGCCTCACATGAGGAGGTGTCAGAGTGACACTCTCTAGAGTTGCTTTTATTAAATGACTAAAGTGACTTTTTGTAATGTTGAGTGACTCAAGTGATTTAAGTCATCTCAACGAGAGATTAAGTCGTGACCGTTAGATCGTGAGAGACAAGATCTAATCTTGGCCATTGAGATCTAGGGTTAGGGTTTTAGTCATTAGTGGATTATAAAAGCAGATCTAAGGAGAGTGAGCGGCACACAATGAGTGCATAGGAGCAAGAGGGAGTCTTGCTCATGTACTTGTGTATGAGTGGGAAGAGCCGAGGAAAGGGTGCAGGAGGCAACTAGGGAGATAGCAGCCAGGTGAGCTAGGCTATTAGCTGCAGCATTGTAACCCTTTGATGGGCCATTATCCCAGGACGGGAGCCTAGGATTTTACTTAATAAAATCAAACTTAGAACTAGTTTTCCCACAAGGGTTTTTCCAGGGGTGTTTACCCGAATCTCGTGTGCAATGTGTGTCTGGTTTATGTGTTAATGCTTCCGCTTATTTTCTGTTGTGTTACCTAGCTATGCTTTAGTTCAGTAAATGTATTTTTCTTGGCATTAATTGTCGGGTGCTAGGTACAAGAAATTCAACACAGTGCACATTCTTTGTGCATTCTCAGGTTCAGCCCTTGGTTTTTTGGCTTTGTTTTGTGCTACCTCCTCTTCCCTTTGGTATTTGAGTCTATCTTCAAGATCCACTTTTACACAGGCTTTGATTCCTATATTCTTACCTTCATCCCAGTACAAAGTCCCACATAGATGCTTTCTCACACGAGTATAGGAACCTGTGTATTCTTTATGACAATGGTGGCATATAAATTTTCCTGTTCCACCCCCTTTCCCTCCACTAAGCTTTGTGACATACTTCCACAGAGGTGTGTGCCTCTCTTTGGCTTTTTGGGTATCATGATCATCACTATCATTTTCATTATCTTCATCCCCTTCCATTCCTTCCTCCTCTCCTCGGTATGTGTTGTCCACTTGTATTTCTTCCTCACTATCATGGGTATTTCGACATGAAATTCCCACCACCATCATTATAATAAAAAAATGGAACCAAATGGCATACCACATTGACATCAACATCATGAATGTTGATAGTTGAACCTTGATAATAACTTGCTACCTGCAATAGAATGATGGAGGAGAAATGGGAAATAGTAGGAGAAGAAAACATTCAAATATTCAACATAGCATAACATACTAGTTTACAACACATGCATTTTTTTTTAAAAACAAAACAAGAAAGAAAAATAGGCTTAAGAGCCTACCTCTTTAGCTCTCCAATGGTGGTTGAATATGACTATGGTAGCCTTCAATCTCCCTTCCAAGCTCTCACAAATGGAAGCCTTCAAAGTTCAATCTCCCTTACAAGCTCT
This sequence comes from Picea mariana, assembly GCA_032191745.1. Classification (NCBI taxonomy): domain Eukaryota; kingdom Viridiplantae; phylum Streptophyta; class Pinopsida; order Pinales; family Pinaceae; genus Picea; species Picea mariana. Next base: position 160,712 of record JASDQU010099753.1, read on the forward strand.
CCGATCTCTCTTCCAAGCTCTCTAATCTCCCTATGGGCGCCTTCAGTATTCCTTCCAAGCTCTTCAATCCCTTCCAAGCTCTTCAATCTCCCTTCAATCTCCCTTCAATCTCCTTAAATCTCCTCAAGAACTAGCAAGAACCCTCTCAAAACCATCTTAGCAAAGATGAGTGAAATGAATGAAATGAGAAACAGAATGAGAGATAAAGGAGTGAAAGAGTGTTTTAACCTCTTAGCTAACCCTAGGCTACCTTTCCCTTGCCTCATATCTCTCAAAAACCCGAAAACAAATGCCCTCCAACCTCCTCACGCGCGCGGGCCCAGTGGGAGCGTTTTCGGGAAGCGTTTTTAAAACACTCCCCGAATGCTCCCTGAGCACTCCTAAGAAAACCAGGGAGTGCATTTTTCCCGAAGGGAGCACGCTCCCAAACGGGAGCGTTCAGGGAGCGCACTCAGAAACACACTCCTTGAATGCTCCTGTTCGGAGCACGCTTCGAGAGCGGGTTCGAGAGGGGGGCAAGGGGTGCTCCCCCGCAACCTTGGTATGTCGATCCTCTTGTTATAGCACGGTTCGGCCCTAACTACGTTAAGATGCCTCACCTACAACCCTAAGTTCTAACCACACCCCACCTACAGGCAAACTTGGCCACAAGCCCATCCTACACACAATGTACATAAGGGATTCATGACATGAAGACTTGCAAAACTTGAAAGATGAAATGGACTCGAAGGCAACAACAAGAATGGGTACAACCAAGGTCCCATATAGCCCCATGGCCACACCATTGAAACTCAACCCTTGAAGGAACCACAAATCAAATCAAACAAGTAGAAAACCCAAATCTATCGATCAATATTTGGCATATCAATCTCAAATTTAGATATGTTATGTCTTTTTCCCTGATATATCATTCTATGATTTTTTTTTAAAAGAAGCGACTATGATTATGTTCAAGAGATTTTTTGTTTCAAATTTCGCTTTTAGATCTTAGGGATCAGATCTACATATCATTGACTAAAATATTAACACCACCAACCCTCCTAAACATCTTCATTTGTTTTTGTGTGATTGGGCGTTCATCTGTGTCAAGCACCAATCTCTTAATACATGTAAGGACTCCAGAGTTCAACTTGAACCTCGCCATTGAAATCAAAATCACAGGGGTTAAAAAAAGCAACGTTGAGCTAGATCCCTACAACATGAATGGGACGATGGAGCAATTTGTTCCATTGTTCATCAATCAAATGCTAGATCATCATGTGTTTCGCATATCCCTTGTCACCCTTGTCATCATAAGAAGAACAGATAGTTTCTTTGGCACTATCTATGGCCTCACACAACTAGCCCAAAGTTGGCTTATGACCATCAATCAAACAAAGAAACTTTAACAAAGGTTCGCTAATTTTACATACCTCTTGTATTCCATCTTAGAAATAATCTTGGTACAATAATTTAGCAATATCCTAGCCTTTTGACTTCTTGTTAAACGAACTAGCAACCCACTCATCAAAAATAAACATTCTCTTCCCCTTGGACATACAAATAAGGAGGGGTTGAAGAGAAATGAAGCTAGTAGTGAATAATGTGATGGTCAAATGCATCGGCTCTTTGTTTCCTATAATATAAGATAGAGAATTTTATCAATGTCCAAGGAGAGACCACAAAAGTAGGTCAATGGGGCTAAAAAAGTACAATCAAATGTAATATAAAGTGGAAGTGCAAAGGTGGCTCTTATATCTAAGCTAATAGCAACAAGAAAAGATAAAAGATCTAAGAACAATGACGTAGAAGGCTAAGAAACTTATCCAAGGAAGGAAAAAATGGAGAAATAAAAAGAAGTGAGTACATAAGTGAAGTGAAATCTCCATCTCAATAACAGTATGTCAGGTGGTGTTGGAATTGGAAGTCAAGGTCAAAAGAGAAGGGAGAGAAGAAGTATCCTCATCCGAGTCCTCAATCACTATGAAGGGTTTGAAGCATTGTCTAATAAGGTCATCCACAGAGTACCCTAAACTAAGGGGGCTCACCTGTGTAATCTTAGGAGGGATCCTAGGATGAGCCCTGGATTGAGGATCCCCTCCACTCTTGCCACTCAACTTTGAGGGGAAGAAACTCTGAAACGATGACTGCTTGTTCAATGGAGCATGGAAACCGGTACTCTAAGCCAAGGGAGTCTATTCTCTATCCCTAGGCCCTCCTTGAACTCTTTTGTATGGCAGTCCTATGAAGTATATCCTCGGGTTGGGATGGGAGCTCCTCAAAAGTCTTCTGAAAGAAGCACAACTCATTGGAGTGGAGGGGGTCAAGAAGAGATCTAAGACCTCACTAATTTGATATCTAACGAAGTCTGAATCTCTAGTTGTCAGTTGTTGCCTCGAGCTCATTGGACAACAAGGAAGAAAGAGGTGATCCTCCTGGAAGATTTTGGACGAGGAGGACCCCACAAGGACTGTTATTGAAATTAGAAAATCTCCCTTATATAAAGAGATGTCATCTCTGGTCTAGATATTGAAATAATGTGGAGAGGGTCCCACCTAAATCTCGGTAAAGGCATTTTAGTAAAACCTCCCGATGATCTCACATAGTAAATGGGGCATTTTAAAATGAGGTGATCCTTTGACTCTATCTCCTAAAGGTGGCAAAGATGACAAATCCTATTCAGGCGAGGAAGGTGGTGATCAGTCTCCATCTGAAGTTGATGAGAGCCACTTCCGAACTGTAGATTTTAACCTTGTACAATTAATTACTACAAAAAGATTCTTAATAAAAATAGAAAAGATACAATGGCACACACACATTACACAGAGCTTTTACCCTGGAAACCCAAACCGGAAAAACCAGCAACATGTTTAGAGCCACACCTCTAATCTTTTATTCATCATATCTCCATTGTCTACAATACAAAACAATATATAGGATCTCGCAGCATCCAAAACCCCTAATCCATTGAATCGGATTAGTCAACAACCCTAATTCCTTAACCGGAATTAGAAAACCATCAACGAAAACCAAGTGCCAAAAAACGGCTAAAAAACACCAAAAAAAAATTGAGGGTGTTGCCTGTGAACCCCAAAATTCTCCCACTTGTTGCTTTCTTTGCATACAAGGGGTTACAAGGTTACATAGTCAACAATTCAGGGCAACAATGCCCATAGATCCTCTACACCAAGAGAACTTCTCAATGCTCACGGATTTTGTTAATGAATCTGCAACATTCTTTAAAGTGTCCACCTTCATCAGCAACACCTTCTTTTCTTCAACCATGTCTCTCACAAAGTGATATTGAACATCAATATGTTTTGTCTTTGAATGATAAGTCGGGTTCTTCATCGGGAAGATTGCACTCTGACTGTCACAATCTATCCTTACAGCTTGTTGTACCAACCCAATACCTGAACACGATCTCTGTAACCATACTACTTCCTTGCTTGCATGAGTGGCTGCCATGTATTCAGCCTCTATAGTTGAGAGTGCCACTAGAAATTGTCTTTTGCTCATCCAACTGATTGCTCCTCCAAACAAGTTAAACACATACCCACTTGTAGATCTTTTGCAATCCAGATCTCCAGCGCAGTCTGCATCGACAAACCCATGTATGTCCAACACTCTATCCAATCCTGGTCTTCCTTGATAGCACAATCCATAAGTAGTAGTGTCGTGCAAATACCTGAAAACCCTCTTTACTTTTGTCCAATGCTCCTTCCTCGATTTTGACATATACCTACTCAAAACTCCCATTGCATGTGCGATGTCAGGTCTAGTACAGACCATCGCATACATCAAACTGCCAATCGCACTAGTATACGGAACACGAGACACGTCCTCTTCCTCTTCCTGTGTCTTGGGACATTGACCTGCATATAACTTTACACCTGCAGGAATAGGGACCTTGACTAGATTACATTATTGCATATTAAACCTCTGCAATATTGTCACGACATGATTTCTCTTATTTAACCAGAGTTTCCTATTTGCCCAATCTCTTTTAATTTCCATGCCCAAAATGAAATTTGCAGCACCAAGATCCTTCATGTCAAACTTAGAGGACAACTGAGTTTTCACATTCTAGATAATCTCCTTGTCGTTTCCTGTCAGTAACATATCATCCACATACAAGACCAAATAAATAAGATGATCATCGATTAATTTGAAATACACACAGTGATCCGGTTTGGTCCTTGTGAAGCCAAGTCCCAACATATAAGTATCAAATTTTTGATACCACATCCTTGGTGATTGTTTTAACCCATACAGGGACTTTTTCAACCTGCATACCAGCTCTTTCTTTCCCTTCACAACAAAGTCCTCTGGCTGCTTCATGTAGATTTCTTCTTCCAAATCCCTATGTAGGAATGTTGTCTTCATATCCATCTGTTCTACTTCCAAATCAAACACAACAGCAACAAATAAAAGAAATCTAATTGAAGTTAACTTTGCTACTAACCAAGCTTTGTATTTCTCCACTTTGCCTTCTGCATTCAGCTTCTTCTTAAACACCCATTTGCTGCCAATGGGCTTTCTTCCAGTCGGCAACTCCACTAGATCCCAAGCCTCATTCTTGTCCAAGGCTAACATTTCTTCAACCATGGCCTTTTTCCAGAATTTTCCATCCTCTGAATCCACTGCCTCCCTAACAATTCTAGGATCATCATCAGTAATAGACAAAGCAAAATTTGAACGAAAATCAGGTGGAGTATACATTTTCGGCTACCTTCTTTCCCGAACTGATCTCCTCAATACTAGAGTATGAGGATCTTTTTCTTTTGATTCTTGTTCTTCTATAGAGTCTGATTCATCATCCTTCAACTCAAACTCTATTTTCTCTAGTTCTTCCTTCCTTGGTAGGATTTCCTGTTTGACAACATCTTTGATTTCTCTAAATACCACATCTCAGTTATTCACTACCTTCTTAGTTTATGGGTTCCAATGCTTATAACTTTTCAAACCATCTTTATACCCAATAAAGATACAATTTTCATCCTTTTTACCTAGCTTACTCATGTTTTCCTTTAGAACGTGAACATAGGCATCATAGCCAAATACCCTGAGATGTGTGAGAGATGGTTTCTTACCAGTCCATACCTCGTGTGGAGTCTTGTCATCTAGTGTTGATGAGGGTGATCAATTAACTAGGTAACATGCAATACCCACTGCCTCTACCCAGAATTCCTATCCTAACCCAACACCATTGAGCATGCACCTTGCTTTTTCCATCAATGTCCTGTTCATCCTTTCTGCAACCCCAGTCTACTGAGTATATGGAATATTCTTCTACCTTGCTATACTGCACTTCTTACATAATTTTTCGAATTCATTTCCATAGAACTCTCCACCATTATCCGTCCTCAGCACCTTAATTCTTTTCTCTGTTTGATTCTCCACAAGAGCCTTAAACTCTTTAAACTTGTCAAAGACTTCAAATTTCTTCCTGAGGAAATATATCCATGTATTCATCAAGAAGTCATCTATAAATGAGACATAGTACACAGATTTTCCCAATGATGGAACCGACACGGGTCTAAACACATCATTGTGCACCAACTGTAAAATTCCCTCGACCCTCAATGCACTAAAGGGGAATCTTACCTGATTCTGCTTCCAATATACGCAATGTTCACAGAAATCAAAATCTAGAGAGAAATTAGACATACTTTCAACCATACCTTTACCGTGTAGTAGTCGAAAGCCCTTCTCTCCAATATGCCCCAGTCTTTTGATGCCACAACATAGCATTTTCTCCAGAGACTATAGGAGTTTTTTCTTCTTCAGCTCCAATCTCAAGAACAATGGAACTATTGCACCCATCACCAATAGTGCTTCCCTGCAACTTATACAGAGTTCCAATCTGAACTCCCTTCAGCAACACCATTGCTCCTCAAACCATCCTACAAGTTTCTTTTTCAAACACTGTTTTTACCCCTGCATCATCCATTTTGCTTACAGAAATCAAATTTTTAGCAAATCCTGGGATGTGCAGAACACCAGGGAGTGTTATAATCCTTCAATCCATGAGCTTTGACTTGACTTTTCCTCGTCCTATGATTTTGACTGTCGAGTCATCACCTAGGAAAACATCACCTCCATCATACCTTATTCACAAAAACACTCCCTACGAGGAGTCATATGAAAGGATACGCCTAAGTCAACCATCCATGCTTCATGATCTACATGTGTGCTTGAAGAAGCCAAGTACACATCCCCTCCTTCTTCCTTGGAAGTTTTCTCTTCTGTAAAAGGAGCATCTTCATATCCCTTCCCTCTCTCAACACTTTTGGATCTACATTTCTTCTTGTAGTGCCCTTCTTTTCCACATCTCCAGCATACCTTTACAAACTTTCCCGGAGATTTAGATCTTCCCTTAGATTTAGATCTTCCACTTGAGGACTTAGATCTATTTCTTTCTTGGGAGCGTCCTCTTGCAAATAATGCATCTGTGCTTTGTCCTTCCATGTTCTTCCGCCTCATCTCCTCCAACAACGAGGATGAGACCACATCATCGAAACTTGAAATAGTTGTATTACTACCTATGGCCACAACCAGACTATCCCACAAGTCTCGTAAAGAGCACAATAAACTGATACATTTGTCTTCATCAGAAATCTTAATATCAACAGATAATAACTGACTTACCATTGTATTGAAGGCGTTCACATGCTCTGTCACCGAGTCTCCATCTTCCATCCTCAGGTTATACAGCTTCTTTCGCGGGAATAGTTTGTTTACCAGGGACTTAGACTGATACAAACTCCCTCACTTATCCCATAATGCCTTGGTTGTAGCTTCCCCTGACACGTTTAGTAATACTGAATCTGAGAGACACAACCGGATTGTGCTCTTCGCCTTCCAATCCAACTTTTTCCAGTCTTCTGTTGACGTTCCTGTAGGTGCAGTACCTGGATCCACAGCGATCCACTGATCTTTGTCCACCAACAAATCTTCCATCTTGAGCTTCCACAGCTCAAAACTTTGCCCATTAAATTTCTCGATCTCTATTTTCGAATTGCTTGCCATTTATTTTCACCTGAAGGATCAATACCGCAAATCTCCCACTGTAAAAAAGCTTATCACAAACCCTAGCCAAACCCCTAACCACAAAGGCATCTCCCTGAAACCAACAATTGCTCTGATACCAAATGTAGATTTTAACCTTGTACAATTAATTACTGCAAACAGATTCTTAATAAAAAAACAAAAAAGATACAATGGGACACCCACACACATTACACAGAGATTTTACCCTAGAAACCCAAACCGAGAAAATCAACAACTTGATTAGAGTCGCACCTCTAATCTTCTATTCATCGTATCTCCATTGTTTACAATACAATACAATATATAGGATCCCGAGGCATCCAAAACCCCTAATCCATTGACTCGGATTAGTCAATAACCCTAATTCCTTAACTAGAATTAAAAAACCATTGACGAAAACCACGTGCCGAAAAACCGCTAAAAACGGACACAAAAAACACCAAAAAAAATATAAAACACATAATATAACACATACCCAACACGAACTAACCAAGGGGGATCTTGTGGGTGTGCTTCCAATGCTTGTGCACATACACAAGCCAGACAATAAGGCCATCCCTTAGATGTAGGAAGTGCTCAAAAAAGAAAGCCATCTTAGGCCTGAAACCCTCAAGAGGTGCAATCCAAGTACCCTAAATATACTATCTATAAATGTCCTATCTAATTATATTGTTCAAGCCCTATTTAGTAGCAAGACATGGCCCAGAGTACCTAAACAGAGGGAGGTAGTTAGGAAGATGGCCAGAAACAGAAATAACTTGGAGGCCTTAGAAAACCAGCACTAAACTCGACCAGCTGACCCTGCAAAGGTGAGGAATTCAGAGGTGTAGAGGCAAGAAATTCAAAGGAGTAGAGAGCAAGATAGGGGTACCTAGCCCTCCTCAAAGCATAATCACCAATTGCCTAGACTCTATGAAGGAAACAAACTAGTGTCTGATGGTGTGGACTTCCATATTAAAATTTGAATATTTCACGTATTTTTTATTCGATTGGTTCTTTTTGGCTGGTTCCTTGACCAATTTGGTCCAGCGTGTAATTTTGAGTCAAACCAATTCTAGCTCTAATAACTTTGACCATAAATCAGCTCTTAAAAGTCAAGCCTTAGATAGATAAGATAAGATAATTTTATTAATGTCCAACAAATGACCACAATAAGTAGATCAATGGGACTGAAAAAGTACATCCAAAGTACATATATAGTGGGAGTGTAAAAGAAATTCCTCTAGCGGCAGTATAAAAGCAAATAAATATCTAAGTAACTAGCTAAAAGAAAAGGTATAAGGTAGATGAAAAATGTTTAAAAACCCAAATCCATGCACATTACAAAAGGAGGAAGTCAAGGCACTAAGTGAGGGGACAGAAGCTAGCCCCTAAGCAAAGCCACCAATACCTATGAAGAGGTCAATGCACAATTGAATAATGTCATTTGGAGGGTGTCTAACACCAAGGAGGCTTCACTACAAGCTCTTGGGAGGAGCACCGACACAAAAAGGTCCATCTGTCCTAACCAAGGCCGTGGGGAAGAAACTCCAAATGGAGGACTAGTTGCTCGACCATACCTAGAGAGTAGTACTTTGCGTGGGGGGGACCTCAAATTTGGGATCTTTCGGAGCTGATACGTCTGTTGGACTAGTGGTATCTGTACTAGGTGGAGTGGCAACTCCTCAAGGATCTCGAGAAGGTTGGTCAAATAATCGAGGGGGAGGCAAGCAAGAGGAAACCTAAGGCCTCATTGATTTGGATCCAAAGTTACCTCAAGCTGATGAGCCAACCAAGAAGAAAGGGGTGATCCTCCTAATGGTGGCGCGTGTTTTAGTGAATGTTTTTGTACAGCTAGTCTATGAGAGATTGTGTATCTAGCCAAGTGCATCCATAGTACATACCCTCTCAGGAAAGTTTTCATTGCCCTATGTGCTATTGCAAGGTTCAATGATAATTTTGTTCTTGCTAAAGACTATAATAATTGTTCAAATTTTCAAATCTGAAGGTCATTGAGCTATATCTTCTAACTTTGTGATGTTGCTATGTTTCTATTATCATAGACAACGTACTACAGTTGCTTAATTTGTTGGTGTTTCCATAGTAAATTGCTTGTACTAGATCTGTTGTTATAGACATATTAGGGAATGCAGCATTGTTAGTGCATTTTCTTGTGCCCATAAAAGTTTGAGCTCATAAATATCAATGTCAAAGAATATGAAAGTGCATTGAAATGACTGAGGAGATAGGCTCCAAAAAGAGGTCTGGGCATACAAGGTAATCTGGAAAAATACAACAAGATTCAACCCATATCGATTGATCTATGAAAACAAGCAATTCTCCCCGTAAAGTTGGAAATCAAGACCTTTCATGCAAATAATAAGTTAGGAATCAATCTTGATGATGGACAAAAAGAGAGAACGATGCAACTCCATGCTCTTGATGATATGTGGGAAGTGGCTCAACTCTAAGCCAAGTCAATGCAACAACAAAAGAAACACTAGCATGACAAGTTCATCATAGAAAAGGTATTTTTGTCTAGGTGATTGGGCATCGATGCATGATCATGTTTGGTGCTTTTCCCATAAAGTTCCAAGTGCATTGGCTCAGACCTTATGAGATTGTACAAATCTTCCCAAACAGAGTGGTAACACTAAAGACTATTGATGAAAATGACACTAAAATAATGGCCAATGGATACAAACTCTAACTTTACAAAAAGATACTAAACAAGGAGTTTTGTTCTCAGATTTTCAGTCAAACTAATCTGGAAATCATCAAACTAGTGAATTTTTCCTTATGTCAAATTAAAAGGAGTGTGCATGCATGTTTTGAGTCCAAGAAGCTAACTCATCGAGTTCATTATTTTGGGGGTTCATTGAAGCAGACCATTAAGGACTCTTGATATACCTGCCCTTACATATTAATTGTATATAGGCTAAAATTGTGACAAACAGTGTTTGAAAGGCCGTAGGCTAAAGGTTCTACAAAATGACGATTTTTTCCGGGGACATTTGCCCGAAATCTGGTGAGAAATTGTTAGATCCGTAGATTTGAGTGATTATTTCTGTATAATCCGAGTTCCCCAGGGGTTTTTCAACATGCTAAATCCATTTCTGCATTCATAAATGGATTTTGAACAACAAAAAATAGTGATTCATGTAAATTTATATCGCCGGATTCCAACGAAAAAAGCCATTTCGTAGAACAACTAGACAACGCCATTTGAAAGTCTCCTATACAAAATTGGGTCAAATAATTATGTTTGTCACATGACAAAAAGGTTCTATTCAATTTTCAGTTTTTAACTGAAATTCCAATCTGGGAGAATTTATAAGGAATGGAATTGTAGTTAATTGATGGATCGCCCTCTTCATAGTGTCTAGTTTCTTAAAAAAGCCTTAGAATTTCATGTTATACAGCAAAAATGAGTTTGTTGCCAGTACGAGTTAAAATAAAAAAATTCTTTGCACTATCCATGTAGGAAAGACCCTATAGTAGTTGTTTAAATCAGAATGGGTCAGTTAGTTCATCAAAGTCATTTTTAGACTTTATGTCAGTACAGAAGTGAATTGGTGGGGCCCCCTTGATCTTATGAATTTTGTTGGATTAAAATGTTTGTGGGTCTCACCTGTGTCATTTAATTACATGTAGTTGGAAAAATATTGACACTTAATGGTACAGTGTTGTTCAAATGGCTCATTTAGTGTGAGTTGGCAACTAATGATGCGGTTTAGTTGTTAGGAATAATGATCATTTGCATGGTCATAGTTAGTCACACTAAAGTAATGGTCACTTTGGAGTTTATTTGTGTGACCAAGGTGTGCCCAATTCCTAGTTAGATTAATGAGTCTTAGGTAAAAGATTCTACATGATTGTTGCACCATGGACAGGAACCAATAATGTGAGGCATCATAATGTGTAGAGAGGCGTAAGGGAATATGTGAGAGATGTAAGGACAATGTCAAGTGAAGAGGTGTAAGGAATATATCATAAGGGAATATGCCATGAACACTTGACAAGGAGGAAACCTACCAAAATTAGCAAATTGGTGAAAAACCCAACGTTTCATGGGTTGTATAAATACTTGTGCTAGTGTGCCTCTTGTGTGACAATTCATTTAATGAAATAGTGTGTTGAGGTTTCTCTCTCATTTCTTCTTCCTTATGCTATGTTGTAATATGAAGTCCTAGACACCATCACACAAACATCAACAAGTGCTGGTTATCTGATGTGGCTGAGCAACCATGGTGCATTTAGCATGGCTTGACAAGTGTTGCTTAACTAGTTTTATTGCTCCCATAGCATTGCTCTAGAACTGTCGCTTAGTTGCTTGACTAGTTTTATTGCTTCCATAGCATTGCTCTAGCATTGTGGCTTACTGTAGCGTTAATTTCCTATCATTAAAGTGAGGATCCTACTACTAATGTGTTTGCATTGTTTTTGTTCAAAAAACAATTGTATCAGGTGTCATGCTCAACATCAATCTAATTGTCCATCGTTTGTGAGGGTAACTAGCATTTTCACTTCTTAGTTTCACTTGGGATATTTGGTGCTCTGCAAGCCACAAGTTTTCTTTGTAAGGGCATCTTGATATGCTAATATTCACATTCTCCCTTGGATGTTATATAATTGTTGTGGTATTCATCTCCCATGCATCTTTGTCATTTGCTATCCTTGTTGCAAACATAGTCTAGTCGTTGCCCTGTTGTTCTGTGTCATTTTGCTTGTGGCGAGGCATTGCCACAATTAAAGCAAGGAGAAGGTGTTGTGCTGCAATAGTTTTGATGTTCAGGAATCGATAAAAAATGACAAAGGAGAAGGTATGCAAAGGACAATTTCAAACTGTTGATGTTTGGACAACATCGGGAAGACATTCTCTTAGAATAATAATTAATAATATAATTATTGATTATTAAATATCATATATAATAAGTAAATGATAATAAAAAATAGTTATTGATTATTCAAGGGACTCATCCTTTCATGGATGGTCACCATATGTTCCCTATATATGGAACACTCATCATTGTAATAACATATCGATCATATCTCATATGAAGAAAAACCAACATGGTATTTGAGCAGGACTCGGCTGACTCCCTCACGGTCACGAGAGGGCCCAGGTAAATATGAAGAAAAACCAACAAGTTGTTTCTTAGTGGGAGAAGAGACAGAATTAGCGATTAGAGTCTTGGAAGGATTATATGGCATCAATATTGTGCACTCCCTTGAAAGGCTCCATCAAAAATGCCTTGTGGACTTTCGTTAGGATGTGCAGTCAGATGGTGAAATTGAATGCAGTAAACGGGAGGATCCAATGACTGGTTACAATGATCTCTCCAAGTATCGGGGTTATAAGCTTGCAATGCACGATCAACTTACGGAATTGGCAAGACATATTGCCCGACAAGAGTTTTTGGGTGTTTGGGTGTTGCCAACATGTAACCCACTGCGGGTTAGCTCCTCCATGGATATATTTGAATTGCAGAATTGCCACGGCGCATCACATTTACCAGTATGGGGAATTAGGACCTCGAAAGATGAGACTCCACCAGATTTCGCCTTTTCCAGAGGTAAATGTGTCCATCTATTTGTGCTGGAAGTTCCCATAGATTTGTCGTATGTGTTGGGATCATGGGAGCTCTCGAAGGATTTGGTATGGCTTCGCTTGAGCAATTTCCGGTTCGGGCCCACAAGTTCTCTGTCTTACATTTGTCTACGAAAGTTAAGAGTTTTTGAGCTTTAGGGTCATAGGGACTATATCGAAGAGTTTTTCAAAAGATTTGATCTGGCTTATATGGATCGGTTCTCCACTAAGCGACGTTTGCGCTTAAGTGAGTTGAATATCAGTAGCATATTAGACGACGAAGTTCCAACTACCTTGTTGAATTTAATGCAGCTGCAAGAGCCATTGTCCCTGGAGGATGGCTTAAGACCCTAGTTGTGGACTAGGGCTCCCAGTACACTCCTGGGGTTCTTGGTCTGGGACCAAGCAGTTAGAGCCATGGCAAAAGACCCTTGAGAGGGCCCCCAGTAGATAACTAGGCTTCTTGGTCTGGGACATGTTATCGCACAGTTTGTAGCTAGGTCAAAAGGCTAGAAGATAGAAGCCAAACTGGTGTAACAGAAACCTACCCCACCCAATGTCACCACGATGGGGAGGTTCTTTCTCTTTAGGGAGGTTAGGCCCAAGGGAGGCGTCCCCGATAACCTGGAGTTTTGAAGAGGATAAGGTATAAAGGTCAAAGTGAAATTCCCTCTTCACGGGTCACCACCAAGAGCAGATAGTCAGNATGGGGAGGTTCTTTCTCTTTAGGGAGGTTAGGCCCAAGGGAGACGTCCCCGATAACCTGGAGTTTTGAAGAGGATAAGGTATAAAGGTCAAAGTGAAATTCCCTCTTCACGGGTCACCACCAAGAGCAGATAGTCAGGCTAAACAGCCAATAATGAAGTGTAGGCCCAAATGAGAACACCTGCCCGAAACAAAGCAACAACAGACTAATACATGTAGGCTATGATTCAAAGGGTTAGTACTTCATATAACTATCTGATATCAATATGTAAGCAATAGATATTGATGAGATCAATGTTTATTAATACAACAATAAAATAATATCAATTCATCAATAAATACCAAGATGATGTAGCAATCAGTGTGTCCAATCAATCCCTTATTCAATAAATGCTTTAAACCATCATCTAATTGCCTATAAAGAGAACTTGTTGCGTCAAGATGGAATAACCAAGGATGACGTCAGCTTTTTAGGGTTAGTAGTTTAGTTAGGGTTTCAATTTATAAGAGTTTGAGAGTTGTTTCAATCACATTCACTTCAACGTTGGAGTCTAAGGATAAGTTCCTAAGGGTTGTGGAATCAAAAGGTGAAGGATGCACAAGTTGAAGGGGATGAGATTCAAAGGACAAGAGGGAAAGGTTTCAAGGTGTTGCAATAGCAGGGCCTTAAAGACAAAACCCTAGGGGAGAGAGGCTCACTCCGATGTTGCTTAAGCAAGGCCTCGTGCGCTCTCCTCCTTCCCGGCAAACAACGAGCTCAAAGAAAAGTAAAATCAAGACAAGAGAGTTTAAAGAGGGAGAGTGTTGCAAAGACAAGGCTCTTTCATCAAACCCTAAAAGAAAAACGGCCCTAGGTGTAGATAACCTAGGCCTAGGATGTCCTCTTCCTCTTGAAGTTTAAAGGTACGGCTAGCTTAAGGGAAGAAGAAAGAAAGAGTATAGCAATGGCTAGGCTCTCTTCTTCTTCTTCAATGGCTAAAAGGTTTTTCTATCAGGGGACATGAGACAACGACCTACTTGTGTGTTTGTGCCCTAGGGTTTTGATTCAGCAATATTTATAAATAAATGCAAGAAATTAAACTACAACCATTCAATCAAGAAGTTTTGCAGAAAAATACTTACAAATCACCAAGAAAATAGCATGCAAACCCTAGTTGTAAACCTTCCTTCAAGAAAAACACCATAAATTGCCAAAAATCTCCTCT
>JASDQU010099753.1:180348-191055 GCA_032191745.1 Picea mariana
GTGTAGTGAGTAACTCCCCAACCAATGGGGCGCTAGAAGAGGAGGGGCGTGAGCTTTCTAGGAGGTTAGAGTGAGTTAGGGGAGAGTTTAGGCTAGGTAAAGGGTTAGGGTTTTAGCATTTAGGGTTTTGGTAAGCTTGGGAAGGCGCACCACATGTGTGGGTGCCTAGTTTCTTGTTTCGAGGAATAAAAATAGGAAATTAGTTAGTGAGGGTCGAATTCCCCCTTACGGCAAGGTAAAAGATGGTCAAAAAGTGAATTAATAGGTTGAATTAAGTTGGGAAAAGGTTAGGAAGGGTTTGGGTAGGTTAGAAGGGTCTCATCTTGCCACTTTCCACCTTTACATCCACTCACTAATTCAAAATTACAATGACTTTGTGATATTTTAATAATATCACCTTAGCAATTAAAATTGTTGTTTTTGCCCTAACTAACTCTAAGTGGACTAAGACATAGCAAAATTAGTCCGACTGAGCTGAAACTTGGCCATTGGGTGTAGGGAGTGCTATTCCATTCATTTTGAGCACAAATACCCCTATCTTTCTCCCAAAGACAAAGTTTTTACAATATTAAGCTCAAAATAATTAATTAATTAAATTTTAAATAATTTAATTAATTAAAAAAAAACTATTCTAGACTCGACGGAATTCCGCGAAACTTCAGACACTGCCTGGCATGGTCATTTACAATAATCCTAAAAGGTTACTCCATGAACGAGATCACCAGAGCGCCTTCCACCACTTTGGAGGAAGCCTGGGAGGGAAAAACTCAAGGGAGGTTAACCTGACTAGTTAGGCCACATTAACCTCCTGAGAAAAAAAAACCCTCAATGAAAGGAACTCCCCTGATGTCAACATCCAAGGTACCTGACCTAACTATGATCCATGCAGACATTATTACATTATTAACCCTCGCAGGGGTGCGGAAATCTCGTTTACAAAAATTTAAGTGCTGGTGTACAAAACACCCAGTAGAACCATCTCTGTCTCTGACATAGAATAATCTTCATGATAATGAGTTGACCTCTGTGCTAAACAGGCGGTCAACAGGCTCATTAGTCACAGGGATAATAGCAATTTTAATCACATTTCATCATTAATATTATCAAACATATGCATAAAAACCCTGATATATCATTCAATAGCTCAAAGACATTACAAAAACCTACAATACAAGGTTGAGAAAAAGGACAAGACACCCCATTGGGCTAGTATCCATAAGGAAAGGAAAGTTTCCAAGGGGTTTCATCCAAGCCATGTAGATGAGGTGATGTGGCTAAGGGATGTCCAGACATACGGGTAGAGTGAGAGCTAGGGATGCATGATATTACCTGTGGGTGCCTTTGTAGAAGGCGAGTTGTACCCGTCATGGATGCAATTTTTTCCAAGCCCTTTCTTGCCTTTATTCTTTTCTTTATTTGTTTTTTCTTCTTCTTCTTCTTTTTATTCAAGGGCTAACCAGAGAACACTGCCTTGGCGTGGTGAACAGAGTTGACAGTGTTACCCACAAGTACTTTCACATAGATGATAAGGTTGGCTCGTGATGAGACCCCCTTTCCCTTGGCCATGCAACCAAAGGTCACTGCCCTGGCGTGGTAACCAGATGGTGGCAATATCATGCTGTTAGGTACCCATGAACATAATAGGCTGGCTCATGATGAGATCCCCTATCCTCTTGACTAGGTCTTGTTTGTTATTTTTTCGGGTCCCTCTTGTTTCTTGCTGAGAGGCCTTTTATTGCCTTCTCGAGGATCCCTGGGCGAAGCATCTCGAGGTTTTATTTCTAGGCTTTTATCTTTTACCAGTTGCTTTTACCTTCTGGGCCTTTAGCCCCTTCTTCCCACAAGACAAGGTGCAACCACACAAACAGATCATCCTAATGCCCGGACAAGGGGAATGGGACAGATGAGCGGGAGATAAGATGGAAAAGTGGTGGTATGATGGGAGCGAACGATGGCTCTTCAGAAATCCCCCCGGTGGCAAACCAAAACCCATGGGTACAGGCTTGCTAGGACACCCTGTCAATCCCCCCAATCATGGTCAAGTGGGTTAATGTAAGATCCGAGCAGTCGTCAGAGATAAAAGGAGTCAGATGCATATATCCAATGGTTATAATGATCAAAAGTGACACATACCATGATACCTGGACCAATTACCTCATGGAGCAAGAGCCTTCTCTGATACAAGACCAAGCCGATGGTGATGGATGTTGCTGCTGCTGACAAGATGAATCTGACGAAAGAAGAAAAGGATGGGCCCTCCAGGGCCATGCTCAGGTCAATCCTGCTCTCGGTACTCCATGTCTAGGACCTGTGGGCCTCGAGACATGATCTCCTAGTCATCCCTAGAAATCGGGGATAACAGGACCAAGCAGTAAAGACCCTTGAGAGGGCCCCCAGTAGATGACTGAGGTTCTTGGTCTGGGACCAAGCAGTAAAGACCCTTGAGAGGGCCCCCAGTAGATGACTGGGGTTCTTGGTCTGGGACCAAGCAGTTTAAGACCCTAGATATGTCTAGGGCCCCTGGATGTGTTCCAGGGTACCCATGTCTAAACCATGGGTTGATCCTTGGTCTTGTACCTTGGTGGATAAGACCCCAGATATGTTCTGGGGCAACCTGATCTTTGATCAGGTAGTTCTTGGTGTAACACCAAGATTTGTTGGCGTGTGATCCTCTTCCTCTCTTCCAAGATGGTCCACAGGATCTAGGAGAGATTTTGAAGATGGGCATGACCACATGAGGGATGTATCCCATATGTAGTGATAATAAAGTTAATTGGTCACCTTGAGAATTATATGGACATGTGTTGCCATTAAGTAAACCTCTCCTAAAACCCCCACCCTTGGTTCTTGAGCTTGAGTTTGATTGGGGGTTTGTATTTTTGTTTTAGGGGTTAATATGAAAAATATTAATTAATGATTAATTATAACATATTTAAATTAATATTTATATTAATTAAATATGTTATTTTAATTATATTTTTTATTAGCCTAACCCTAGCCTAAAAGTATAAATAAGAACCCTCCCCTTTCACTATTTACTTACACTCATTCATTCCTCTCTCTCCCAAAGAGTGGCGGATTGCTCTATGAGTGTTGCGGCCTCCTTGTGACAGTACAGTTCAGCCTCTCCATTGTTTTTGCTGTCAGGTCCCTTCTATGATGTTCAGCTGTGTGTGTTGAGGGTGAATAAAACTCTGTTGGGAAGTGTTCTTGCTGCCACCCTTCCTTGATTGTTGAAGTCGGCCCTCCCTTAAGTCTACTTTTTGAGCAGATCTAGGCCACGGCCCTACTACTGGGTAGATAGGTGTTGATCTAGAACTGTCGTCCTGATTTGAAGCTTCAAAGCCTCCTCTTCACTTGTTGTTACATCTCTTCCTAAGTGTTGGCCAGAACAAGGGTTTGATTCCAGTTTTCTTTGTTGGGGTTTTGAGTGTGTTTGTGTGAGGTTTTACATGGTGGCATATCAGTCCTATTTTTCTATTGATTAGAGATCTAATCCTTGAGGTAGATCCATGACTCAAATACTTGTCTGAGCATACTTCAGTGGCTTATTATCTCTCATATGTGTTATGTTCTACTTCATCATACTGAGGTAAGATTATCAAAATGTAAGTTGCAGTTTTTAGTTCTATTACATTGTTTATCATTAGATCTATTGTTTAGCATGCTTTAATATTATTGTCTAGTTCAGATTTATTCAATGTGCATGCTCAGATATATATCTACAGTTCAGATCTGACTTAGAAATACATCTACAATTCAGATCTAAGTGTGTTGTTCACTCAGAAATGTTTTACAATTTAGATCTATCTACTATACATGTTCAGAACTAATTTCTAGTTCAGATCTAAGTGTTTTACTCACTCAGAAATTGTTTATGGTTTAGATCTATTTACTGTTCATGCTCATAATTATTTTCTAAGTTCAGATCTAACTACCTAGCATACTCTTAATATTTTTGGAGTTCAGATCTGTATGAGTTTAATGTGTTCATGCTGATTTTGTCTACAGAAATTTTTTGAAAAGTTAAATTATTGTTTTCTTTCCTAATTCGAACTCGAGCAGCCGCTCGACTCTTGATTCAAGGCATTCGACAAAATTCTCAGAAAATTATAACTCATTTGTCGTCCAGCAAGAAGGTGTCATGCCACATCTATTTAGTTTCCTAAGATGGACTCGATTGGAAAACTTGAGTAAGATGGTGTTAACAAATCTAACATCTCGACAATCACTCCCAAGTGGTAAATCGTTTCATTATCGAGGAGAATGGCCACATCGGTGTGTTCCAGGAGAGAGTGGAGGAGCCAGTTCCACAGAGAGCAATCCCAGAGGAGGGCAGTTGCTGACAGAGTAGAGAAGCTACTCTCAGTCTTAGTGCTTAGCAGTTACAGAGTCCCAAAGGGAGTAGTTGCAGAATCCCAGAGGGAGTAGCTGCAGAGAGAGTGGAGGACCTATTCTCAAAGCAAAGAGCCAGATAGTGCTTTGTAGTAAGCACCCTAATCCAGCTTGTGATTTGAGAAAACTAAGTTGTAGCAGAGCAAGTGTACCAGTGTGGTACAGTTGAATATGTCTCAGGAGATGAAGAAACGTTGCGGAGATATACAGTTCTGACTAGACAGAGAGAGCAGTTGACAGAAAGCACACCAGAGGGTGTTGCCTCAGCTTGAAATCAGTTAGGATTCATGGAAGCAGACTTCTATAACATTCAGTACTGCAGAGATAGAATATATCGTAGCCAATTACGCAAGTCATGGAAGCAGTGAGGCTTCTCGCAGAATTTCATCCGAGACATGGTGCAGATGAAGCAGCCAGGCTTCAGCACATAGACGAGTAAGATGGTGTAGACTTCATTCTGACGTGCCTTAGATGGTCAGATGAATGAACCAAGACATTTCACAAGGAAACCTCGATATGTCTTATGAGACATTGAGTCCATGAGGGAACCTTGATATGTATTAAACATTGGCTTCATGAGGAAACCTTTATATGTCACATAAGGTCCAAGATGACATTCCCTTTCAGAGGGAGACAGTTGAGACAATTGATCCCATTGATCTTGTAGCTCCAGTTAATGTTTCCAGAGATATTGTAGTAAGTCGGAAGATACCTGCATGGGCTCGTTAGACTTTGCAGGAGGCAGAAGGACATGTAGCTCCTCATGGTACCTTTTGAGAGAGCAAGAGACCTCAGAGATATCCATGCTATGCTACAGCTATGAGCCACATCATTGATTATGAGCCTTCTTGTTATGAGGAGGCATCTAGTCATAAAGTATGGAGAGATGCCATGATGGAGGAGTATCAATCCATCATGAAGAATGATGTGTGATATTTTTCAGAGACCTGACGGGAAGTTTGCAGTGACTTCCAAATGGATCTACAAGATCAAACACATAGTTGACGGGAGCATCGAGGGGCACAAAATGAGATTTATTGCTAGAGGATTCTCTTAGGTGGAGGGAATAGATTATGAGGAGACATTTGCTCCTGTTGCTCGATACACTTCTATCCGGATGATTATTTCCCCTGCAACATCCATGGGTTGGAGAGTACATCAGATGGATGTAAAGACAACCTTTCTCAATGGAGAAATTGAGGAAGAAGTATACATCGAGCAGCCACATGGTTTCGTGATACATGAGACGAAGTCTCATGTGTGCAAGTTGAAGAAGGCCTTGTATGGACTCAAGCAACCACCTTGAGCTTGGTATGCAAGGATTGATGGACACCTGATGAGTTTTGGGCTTCAGCAAAAGTGTTATTGATCCCAGCCTGTACTACAATATTGTTAATGGTGAGTCCCTGATTTTGGTCCTCTACGTTGATGATTTATTCCTCACCGATACAGAGAGCCTTATTATTGAATGCAAGTATGCGTTGGCCTCTAAGTTTGAGATGAAGGACCTTAGTATGATGAACTACTTCTTGGGACTAGAGGTGTGGCAGAGAACTGATGAGATCTTCCTGATTCAGGGGAAGTACACAGTTGAGATATTGAAGAAGTTTGGGATGTTGAACTTGAAGCCCATGGCTACACCAATGGTGACGAATCCGAAGAAACTAAGTGTGTCTTCTTCCGATTCCGATGAAATTGATCCGACCCTGTACAAACAACTAATTGGATCATTGATGTATCTGATTAACACCAGGCCAGATATTTGCTAAGCAGTGAGTGCACTTAGCCATTTTATGAGTCGATTGAGATAGACACACTGGATTGTTTGCGAAGCATGTGTTGAGATACTTGCGAGGCACAGTTGGACATGGTCTGAGATATACCTCCAGTATTGATATGATATGGCAGGAATATATTGACTTTGATTGGGCAGGGAGCGCAGTGGACAGAAAGAGCACCTTCTGGTGTTGCTTCACTTTGGGATCTTCCATGGTTTCCTGGTGTAGCGGGAAACAGACTTTTGTGGCTTTGAGCACAGCAGAAGCAGAGTACATTGCATTAAGTATGTCAATTCGTGAAGCAGTGTGGCTTCGCAAGCTCCTTGCAGATTTATCTGAAAATGTGTTGGATTCCACCATTAGTCATTATGGTAACCAAAGTTGTGTGAAGATCTCAGATAATCCAGTGTTTCATGACAAATCGAACCACATTGAGATCAAGTACCATTACATCTGAGACAGGTGTAGAGAAAGGAAGTATTGGTGCTGTACCTTCCTACAGATGAGCAGGTTGTTGATATTCTTACCAAACTAGGATGAAGTTCAAGTACTTCCGTGACAGACTTGGCATGGCAAAGAATGCCTCCCTCGCTGAGAGGGAGTGTTGATGTTTGCATCTTCCTGAGACATTCTCCAGATCGTACTCCTCTGTGACTGAGTTGAGTTGATCTGTGATGACACTTATCCGAGAAGGGATAAGTGCATTTGGGATTATAGCGCAACGTCCCATGTGGAGAGCACATGAGGACATGTCAAGGGAGTTGACTCTTGACATCACACACTATAGGAGTTGACCCTAGTGTTTCTAAAGAGTGTAGCCTCTAGAAGTCCACATGGGAGTGCCATGTGTGACAAACTTTCTCCAGATCGTACTCATCTGTGATTGAGTTGAGTAGATCTATGAGGACACTTATTCGAGAATGGATAAATGGGACACTTATTCGAGAAGGGATAAGTGCATTTGGGATTATAGCCCAACGTCCCATGTGGAGAGCACATGAGGACATGTCAAGGGAGTTGACCCTTGATGTCACACACTATGGGCAGTTGACCCCAAGTGTTCCTAGAGGGAGTAGCCTCTAGAAGTCCACATGGGAGTGCCATGTGTGACAAACCTTTTGCTACTATGGTGGTTGTGTACCACTGGCGGAGACTGTGTGTCTCTGGACAGTAGTTGTGTACTATTAGGGAAAGATACCTCCCTAGCTAAGAGGGAGTATTGATGTTTTAGCATCGGGCGGAGCTTCTCCTAGATTGGGTTGCAGACCAAGGGCGATAGGATACATTTATCATAAAGATGCACTTATGGTAAATGGGCCCAGACGTAGTCCTTCCTTGATCATGACAAGGAATAATATGGACTCAAGGTGCTTGAAGTGCTTTCCACGTGTCAGTTAGCATCAGGCCGACATTCACTCACAGGTGTGTACTTGTGGTGAAAGATCTTGGTTGGGTATTTGTCCTAGTCATGGTGATTTGACAAGGAATAATAAAGACTCAAGATGCTATATGCTATTACATGTGGACCCAAAGTGAGCCTAATATTAGAGAGAGTTAATTGGTTCAGAGGGAGAGTCGCAGAAGGAGTTTCTCCTCGATTCAGGTGGGAGAGAGATGTCTCCCAAGGCTGACAGACAAGTGTCATGAATCTAGGGTGAAGTTTGTATACTTCAAAGACAAGCTTGGCATGTTGCAGAATCCCTCGTTGAGAGGGAGTGTTGATGTTTGGACATCATCGGGAAGACATTCTCTTAGAATAATAATTAATAATATAATTATTGATTATTAGATATCATATATAATAAGTAAATGATAATAATAAATGGTTATTGATTATTCAAAGGACGCATCCTTTCATGGATGGTCACCATATGTTCCCTATATATGGAACACTCATCATTGCAATAACATATCAATCATATCTCATATGAAGAAAAACCAACACAAACTTCATCCATGATTATCGGTCCTGCAAGAACATGAAAGCAACGATTTGGTAGACAAAACCCTAAGGATGGTTGACCTTAAGGAGAAGCAAGATTGTATAATCTCTATGAGCATGTTATCACTTACAACTTGACTAAGTTGTTACAATCTGCATGAAAGTTCAAGCAAGAGAAGACTAAAGTGGACGATCAATGAATAGTGTTGACAACAATCCTCAGCCCTAGTTACCAAAATTGGAATAAAAAACAAGAAACGTGTGAGAAACACCATTTATGGTGCATGTTTCTCATATTTTTATGGGTGACACATTTTTCTAGAAACTCCTTACGTTTTTTGCAAAATGCGATCATTTCTAAAAGAATGGGTGGCAATTCTCAAGAAATGTAGGCAAAATGCCAAAAATAGAAAATATAAATAAACAAAAATAGGAAAACAATACGAAAACTATAACTATAACAGTAAAACTCTTTATAAGCCCACTAAAATGTTGAATTTTAATGCTTATCTCAAGGACATGTAGTTTATTTCAATTTAGCATGTACTTGAACCATAAACAATGCAGCGATCCATATACTATAGCTACAGTAACCAAGATCACAAGAAGAATAATCATGCACAAGAACACAAGAGTTTATCCTGGGAAAACCCTTCTCAATCGAGGGAAAAACCCAGCAATCCTTTGCTATAGAGTCAAGAGAAGATCCCCCACACCATAAACCCTAGAGCACACAAGAGGGTGCTCTATGACCTAGAAACTTGCGCCTAAGAGAAGTGCGCACTTCAACCGTACAAGTAGCTTGAGAGAAAGTTACAATGAAGTGTGAGTGAGTGATCCACAATGGGGATCTACTCACTTATATATACAAGACCTAACACAACAATAGGTGTGTCTATTAGCACAATAGGGCCGACCTGTACAACTCAGAAATCTAATTAATCTTTACACAATATTAATTATCTTTTACATGGTGGGGCCGACTTGTACCCTTCACAATACAAATTAGGGTTACAACAAATCTTACTCTCAGACAATATAGCAAGGGATCCACACATCCTCTAGTGCTCATCCACTAGGGACACGTCCATCTGTGCTCAACCACAGGGACGTCACTCTCAACAGATCAACTCAACTAAGTCCATAGGAGTACCATCTGGAGAGCCATCTCAAGTCGACTCAACTAAGTCCATAGGAGTCTGACAGGAGACCATCTCAAGTCGTCTCAATTCAGTCCAAAGGAGCACGACAAGAGACCACACGTCATCTCAACTCAGTCTAGAGGAGTATGACACACCCATCACATGGGCTCTCTCACATATCATCTCAACTCAGTCCAGAGGAGAATGACCTGGAGAATGTCTCATGAAGCTGCAATCAACAACATAAAACGTCACTGCTCTCATACAATTTATGATTGTAAGAGCATATGAGAGGTGTGTATGTTATTGATTCATTGATCCCTGAAGTCTAAGAGTAAGTTAGAGATTTGAAGCTTGAGAACATTTGCAAATTAACATTGTGTCCATTGTCTAGTTCCACTATCACTCATGACACTGTATGTGACTATTGAGATTTTGTAATTGTGAGATAGATGGATAGATAGATCTTTTTATTAAACATCCACGAAACCAAATTGATCTATTTGATGACGGTTACAACCTTGTAGTGCAAACCTTTACAACTTAAAGAATTCCTGAGAGTGCATGCAAGCAGAAAACGACAGAATAATTACAATAGGGGTGAGTAGACACTGGACATCTAATAGTTCGATCTCTTGCATAGAAGTATTCATCTAGGTTTTGTTGTTTGGTATGTTGAGCCCTCCTGGCATGCAACTCTCAATACCTTGGGCCTATGGAACATCATTATTGTCACCCTCTTTGCAATATTTTCCATCTACTTCACTCAAAATACCACTACCCATTTGGCTTCCTTCAGTGTTGATCCCTTTCTAATGACGTTTTATGGTTCACATTGGAGATGAACATGTTGCTTTGTTTCCATTTAGTCTTACCCATAGACTACAAAAGTCCTTTAATCCCAATCTTCTTTGGGGTGCTTCCATCTTCCCATTTCAGACCTTAACTTGTGGGAGCTTGTCTTAAGTTGGGCTACAGTGTGCTCCTCCTTCCAAGCTATGTTGAGCACGAGGTAATCCTATGCCTTGATTTCGCGTTCGGGATTGAAATGTTATATGTAATATTGTTTTTTTTTGCTCTTTCTTCCTCCATTTACCTTTCTTGTAGAATTTGTTGACCACCTATTCAACTAGGGGATCAACCCCATGTCCCATGAAGATATGCATCATCAGATGCTACCAAGTCAGAGACTTCCTGGTTCTACTGTGAAAATTCCAGGTCCTATCAACTTGCCTTCTTGGTCTGTCTTTGACCAAGCAAAGGCTCTAAGTTTTCACTGTCTTTGTTTTAGTTTTCTGTTGTTTTATAACAGCCAATAGTTCATGAACTTTCAAGCTGATTGTTATGGTTATATTTCCGATTTGGGTGCTCTAGCATGTCGTTTTTGCCATAGGAAATTAGTACATGCAACTCAAATAAATATAACACACCTAATACATCGTTTAACTGC
>JASDQU010099753.1:191763-220524 GCA_032191745.1 Picea mariana
CCCCTTTGTGAATTAATAATCACTTTATGCCAAAAGTGACCAAATTTCACTTTAACCAAAGTCAAAGTGAAAATAGACAAAAGTACAAGGTACAAAGTGTCATGTCCTTCCCTCATGTGCTAAGGAGGTCAAAAGCACATGGGGAACACCTCCCAAGGTACAAATCTCAACATCTACAAGGCATGTTTTGGCCTTCGGCAAATATTTTTGTAATGAAATTTCTGCTCCCCTGTGTGGGATAATAATGTAATAGGTTTGCATGGATCATAGTTAGGTCAGTTACCTTAGGACTTCATCATTAGAGGAGTCCCTTTCACTAAGTGTTTTTTTTCCTCGGGTTATTAATTTGGCCTAACCAACCTTATTAATTTCCCTCAAGTTTTTCACTCCCACAATAATTCCTCCAAAGTGGTGAAAGGCGTTCTAATGGTTTCGTCCTTTGGTAGCTAGTGTTTAGGAATGTTGTAAATGATCAAGTAAGACATCTCTCAAAGTTTTGTGGAATTCCATCAAGTCTAGATAGGGTTTTTTTAATTTATTAAAATTGCCTAAGTTGGGTAATTTAAATTAAAATTTGATGAAAAATGTAAAAGCTAGGTCCTTGGGATTTTTGATAGGGGTATTTGTACTCAAAAGAAACGGAATGAGACCCCCTACACCCTTAGACCAAGTTTCAGCTCAATTGGACAAGTTTTGCTAGGTGTTTGTCCATGAGGAGTTTTAGTCAGTCAAAAACAGCAATTTAGTTGCTAGTCATGACATAGTAAAAATGTCAAATTTTGTAAAATTGAGCTAAATGATTGAGGTAAAGGTGGGAGATGATGTTTTTTCATAAGCCTATCCTATCCTAACCTTTTCCTACCCATTTCACACCCCTAGACTTATTACTCACTTTAACTAATTCACCCCCTAGGAGATTTGCGCCCCCCTTCATGTGAAAACTTTAGAAAAGAAAAAAGAAAATTGAGCTAAATGATTGAGGTAAAGGTGGGAGATGATGTTTTTTCATAAGCCTATCCTATCCTAACCTTTTCCTACCCATTTCACACCCCCTAGACTTATTACCCACTTTAACTAATTCGCCCCCCTTCATGTGAAAACTTTAGAAAAGAAAATAATTGAAGGAGCGGGGCCCTCTCTCCATTGGTGCGCCCTCCCAAGCCTTCCACATCACCCTTTTGGCTTGGCCCACGCCCTCCACCTCATCTCCACCTCATCAATCCTCACCCAAACCCTAGATATGTGCCCCCCTCCTTGAGATCTTCACTTGTGTTTGGTGGTGGACACTTGGCTTTGATCCAAGAGGGGTAACTTTGCCTCTCCAAGTATAAATGAAGGCCCTCTCACCCTCATTTCCCCACCAATTCTTGTGCTATTGTTATGCTAGCAAATTTTCTCCTCACTCTCCTCATCTCTCCCATCTTGCTCTCATCATTCTTGCTCTCACATTTGGAGAGGAACTTGTAGCAATTAGTTGCTGCAACTTCCTACTTGGTAATAGAAAGAGCTTTGGAGGACATTGGTGTATCAAAGATTTTGTCTTGGCACATTTATTCATTTGGGGTGATATTGTGTTTTGTTAGAGCATTTCTTGATATATTGAGTAGATGTCCCAAGCAAACTAGTTTGCTTGGGTAGGTTTTTCAATAGTGTTGTTGCAAGACCTATATGAGTAGAATAGTGGATATTTCAAATTAGTTTGTTTTATTTGTCTATCTCACTCATATTTGCTCTTATCTCACAGTTTGTTTCACAAGTTGCAGGTTATCTCAAGGGTTTGCAAGGCTAGCATTGAGCTAGAGGCTTGCCTTCATAGCTTACTTTGAACCTCTTTGCTTTCTACTTTCATTTTCTGTTCATATCATATCAGAAATTTGGTTTGCTAACACTCTAGAATAGGTCAATCAATTATTATACTTGCTGAAATTTTTATGCAGAAAATTTCCGTGTAAAAATAGAAATTTTCTTTGACATTTTTGTGTGTTTTGCAACATTTCCAGCAAGCAATAGCTTGCTGTTTTTTGCAGATTCTCGCCAATACAAGGGAAAGTGTTGCCCAAGGCCACAAAACACTCAAGGAAGGCCTCAACTTGTTGGGTAACAATACCCATCTCTTTTCTCTCATTTTCTAGCATTATAGCAATGCCCTAGGGAGTCACTAAGAGGCTTGCATTCTTGTTAATAATTTTCTGCATTTTGTAATTTAGCTTAGTGCCTACATCTTGGTGTGAGTTTGGCTTAGCCAACCCCCAAAACCATAAGGCTAGGTAGTCATTTAAATTTCTGCAATTATTTCTTCATTTGTTTGCCCCACTTGTCATTAGAACAAGGTTTGTGTGGCTAGTTGTTTTAGCATTTTATTTCATTCTTTCTCAACCCTCTTTGGCACAAAATAGGAAGGCTTGCCTCCACCTTGTTCCATTGCAAGTGGTTTGTTTAGTTTTGTTTTCCCTTTCAAAGCATTTAAATTTTATTTGTTGCCTACACCTTGGAGTGAGCTTGGCTTAGCCAACCCCCAAAATCATATGGCTAGTTTAGTGTTTTACTTTTAATATGCTTAATGGCTTAAAAATTATCTAGAAGTAGAAGTAACATACACTAATGCTAGTTTAGGCCCGTGGAGGCATAGTGATCTATTTTATGCTTTATCATCCTTCATTTGCAAGCTCTATCTTTTCAAGTACTTGTCTCTAGTTCATAATCTCTCACAAGCACTTCTATCTTGTTGCAAATATCATGGGCATGTTGTGAATGGTTTAAGGCAACTTAATTTTTCTTTTCTTGCAAGTGTTGTTCAAGTTCTTTTCATGCTCTTTTAAGCAATATCTTGTGGTTAAGCACTTTCAATTCCTTGCAAGTTTTAAATTTCGTTTTTGGTTCAAGCATCTAACTTTTGGCAAGCAACATCTTGCCTAACACACTAACTAACTCAATCTATCTTAGTTTAATAGGCCTAAAACTTATTAGATTTAATAGGGCACTCATTACTGACCCAACTTTGCCACTTAAACGGGGATTGAAAGGAAGCAACAGAAGGTGATAGGTCGAGGACGATCTCGTGGCGCTCAGCATCCTTTCCGGGAGTACTTCTTTCCTTGGGTTGACCTATGGAGCTAGGGTGGGGCCTTGTTTGCCTCACTTCTTGAGCACCTAGCAACTACTTGGTACAAGTGGGGGGAGTCTTGAAGTTGATACTTAGTTAGGATTCAACCTTAACTTAATAATTTTAACAATCCTTAATCCACTTTAACCATTGGGGCTTTCACTTTGGCACTTACATCATCTTATGGTTTACATTTGAATCTTGCAGGCTCTCAATTCTCATTTACTTTTCCATGCAAGTTATTTGAATGTTGTGGATAATTAACTAAGGGGTTCAAGTTACGCCCTTTGCCCTTGGAGGCCTTTTTCAAGCATTTCAATTCTCATTTCAAGTTGTGTGTTGATCATTTGGTTTGGCCCTCCTTGAAGTTGTGCATCCTTTGGAGGCACTTCATTGTTGGGCTTTGTGTAATTTGTGTTGCCATTGAAAGCAATCATAATAGAGTTGTGCATCCTTTGGAGACACTCTATTGTTGATACTTGAGCACGCTAGGCTTGATGTGTTGGTAATTGCTTTCCATTTGAGTATCTTCCATTTCCTGCACAATCAAGTAGTTGGGTTAGTCTTTGTATCTTTGTTTATAATTGTATCTCTCATATATCATATGTTTAGTTGTATCTCCTAGATCTCATTTTGTAACTTTGTGTCTAGTTGTTATTTATTTGTATCCAATCTTGTAGTACTGTTTCTAGTCTTATTCTTTTGTAATCTTGTAATCTTGTGTAATCATTGCAAAATCTATCTCCCTCAAACTATAGTTGACCCCTTGCCCAATCTTAAGCACTAGTCTTAGTTGTCCTAGGAAAAGGCTTGCTTTACATTTGAATTGTTGCACATTGCATTGCTCCCTTTGCATATAAGCTAGATATCCCCGCAAACCTTTAACCAATTGAAACCAACTGCTAGAATTAATCGTTTAATCTCATCCAATGTTTTAAAAACCAAAACCGGTACCGGAACCGAAACCGGTCGAGGGTCCAACCTGAACCAGAATCGGAACTGGTAATGAACCGGTCAAACCGGTTTCAATGAACCGGTTTTTTAAAAAATACATAAAATATTTAAATTTTAAAGAAAAATATATATTTTTAAGATTTTAAATCATGTTTCCAAAGCATTAGAGACAATTAGAGACAACATATCCAAAGTATGCTCATGAATATATCAAAACGACACCAAGTGCAATACATATCTAGAGATCGGAACATAAATACATAATCAATGAGGCTCTAAATGGCCTCTACAACATCAAATAACATACTAAGTTAGAGTCACTGATACTATAGGTGGGAATGCCAATGAAAAATACAAAATAGCCATAGGGTAGATACTAGAACCGTAGATAGAAGAATCTCATAGCTCATGAGTCGTGATTGTCAATAGTCCTCCATGTCATAATCATCAAGATTGGCATCACTACCACTGCTCTCTCCTCCATCCTCCTCCTCCTCCTCCTCCTCCCCTATATCCAATGCAATCCGTACATTTGTTGATGTGGACTCTGGAGGATGACCCCTCAAGAGGATCACCATCATCAAAAGTGATCGGCTCTAGCTTGTATATAAGATGGAGGTTGGTGTGCACATACACTACTAAGTCACAGGACACGACGACAAACTACAAAGACAAGAGTTCAATAGAAGAGTTTATACTTGAGTGAAGGGTACATTTTTACTAGGGTCGTGACAAAAGAGTTCAACAATCAATGCCAGCAACATCCAGGTACATAAAGGGATTGGTTCTCTTGATTAAATGTTAGTTCCATACCCTCATACATGATAGAATCCAGTGGAAACATTGCAATGTTGAAATCCTAAAAATTGTTAAGTCTGCTGAATTTTGAATGGGACCTAAAATTTTACTTTCTCCATATGAAGTCCAATGAGGTTGGAACCACTCTCAAACATCCTGAAACAATTAATGGTAATGTTAAAAATTTAAGTAAAAGTGACATTCTCCTTTAAACATTACCATTAATTACTAGGGTGGGTGAAATGGAGGGGGTGGGGACCTCTTTAAATAACATTAATAAGGCAAAATAACCCTCAGCTGCACACCAAAACACCTTACAACTCCAACTTGCATGAGAAAACATGAGCCAAGTACTTCTCTATTACTTAGGTTTTAGGTTTTAGGGAGTTTTAGAGGGTTTTAGCTTTCTGGGACCAAACCGGCCGGTTTGGTCATAAACTGGCCGACCGGTTCGGTTTATTGACCGATTTGAACCGGTCGACCATCAAATCGGTCAAACCGGCCGGTTTCGATTTCAGTTCAACGGTTTATAAAACACTGATCTCATCTAGTGACTAGGGTCTACCCCCCTTGGCTTCCCTAGGAGTAAGCCTAGACAGAAGAGGTTCGAGTCAAAGTGGCAGCATGGGCTTTGAAACTAGGCATTGTGCCTCCAAGGACACACTAAGTGAGCAGGACTTAGCTCACGTTTGCAAGTGTGTATAAGGACGGCAACAGAAGCGATGTATGTGTTCCTTCATCACTTTCCCTCACGCAAGCACTCTCCCTCTTATATGTCCCAACTTTCAAGCCATTTCTTACATTGGAGCTCCTAAGTATTCTTTCTTCTTTGAAGTTTTTCCTTGCTGAGTTGATTGGGTAATCTTTCATTGCCCATTCCCACTACTTTCTGCCATATAATAACATCCTATTTACTCCTTTTAACTCAATTGGGTACATTCCTACTTCAACTAACATGATTCCATATAGCATGACTACCTTAACCCTCGAGAAGGAAGTCACTATGTGCTTATGAAAATTTGAACCCTCTCTGTTTTACTCCACTTGTTCTTGGATATGCTTGGGCCCCATATGTCACAGTCGTAGAGCAAAGCCGAAGTGCTTAGTGTTTAAAATAAGACATTAATGATTGTCCAATACCATATCTCTGTTGACCTGCATCTATATTGTAGTAGGATCATCGCCTTCTTAGAACTCTTGCACATTAGAGAGCTCGGAGTTGGTGGCAATCTATCCATGTTGGACTCCTAAAGACTCGAGAGCTTGGAGACTGGAGCTTGAGCCTTGGGGAGCATCAAACCGAGGAGTTTACACCACATTCAAGTTTCAACATTGCACAAGGTTCGTTTCATGGATTATCTCTTCCCTCTCAAGACTTTCTTTGTTGCTTTTTATTAAGTGGACTCCAAATTCCGAAGCATTGGACTCTTGAAACTTGGAGAGAGAGCTTAGATTCCAGAGTATTGGTATCTCAAGACTTGGAGAGCTTGGAGTTGGCAGCAAGCTACAAGCATTGGAATCCTAGAGACTCGAGAGCTTGGAGACTAGAGCGCGAACCTTCAAGAGCATCAAACCGAAGAATCTGCACAACATTCAAGTTTCAACATTGCACAAGGTTGGTTTCATGGATTGTCTCTTCCCTCTCAAGATTTTCTTTGTTGTTTTATATAAAAAACAGAGTTTATGTTTCGTTTATCATTGTACAAGTGCTTTGGAACAAACATTTAGCACCATACTAAAACAAACTGTAGCTCCTCCTTGTTGATCCTTACCAAATGTGAAATTTTATCGGAAATAAAATAAAACAGAGAAATTGAAATTTTCCCAAATGAACCTCCTCCTAGTTGATCTTCCAATGCAGTGCACACCCAAAAAACCTATAACTAAATGAGAGCCTTTGCTGTGAAACCATTAGTATTTTCATGGAGCCTTCGACAGTGAATGCCTCTCCTTTACTTGGAGATGGAATAAATCAAAGAACCTTCAGACCTTTACATATTCTTCCTTGTGAGGAAAATCACAAATGGTTGGGTCTATTCTTGAAGACTAGTACAAATTTGTAGGTAGCACACATAGAGTTCAGTAGAATCCTTCAAGATATCTAAAGAAAGTTAGCATATAACAACTTTTAAATTTGGCGGCCAATCATTGGAACCTTCAATTGTTTGCTATATCACCAAGTTGTCATCACAATGAGTATTGTAGAGATCCATGAAAAAAGAAGGATCAAGTGACTAGGTCGTCCTTAAAAGAAGCGACTCTGTTTTTTAAAAGAAGCGACTACGTCGTCCTTAACCACAACCTAGTATAATTAATGATTACATTAATGTTTAACCAGATGCATTAATCACACAATATGAGTTGACTGTAGCCAAATGTGAGGATTATACCATTCTCATCGAGTATACCAAAGTTACTAGTATATTTGTGACCTGAATTATCATTTTTGGTATCAAGCACTTTTATGTTTGCATTGCACAACGGAAACTTTCCATTATAAATATGAATTGGAGCTTGTATCTATTTGTAGAAATGGAATGAGTTGCAAAAAATTCTAAGGTTTTTGATTATTTTCATACACATTAAAAAATCCTATAAAACCCCAAAAACATTACTTGTGTGAAACCTGTGAATTTCCGTTTCTTGTACCATACCCATTTGCATTGCGTTTGGCATTCTTCATCATTTCTGGTAACATGGACCTGAACAATGCTTAGGCCATGGTTACAGATACAAGCAAGGCGTAAAATTAGAAACATAAGCGTAAGAAGGCAGAATTCTTTACCCTATGAATGTACTGTTTTGAGGGCAAATTTTTCTGGTAACATAGGCCTGAACAATGCTTCGGCCGTGGTTTTAAATACGGGCAAATAGTGGAATTGGGAACATAAGCGTAAGAAGGCATAATTATTTACCCTATGCATGTAATGTTTTGAGGACAATTTGCCCTATGAACTGTCAAGTAAACAAGGAGTTCCTTCGACTTATCAACTTCAATTTTAAAACATTGCAATATCTTGAGCTGTTTTTACTTGAATATAATGGCTAGAGGGCCACTACTTAGCCAATAGCCATGCCAAGCAATTGCAGGCATTGAAACATTTGGATCTATTTCAATGTGAATCCATCAAGCTATGTTGCAAATTTCCATCAAAGCAGCATGATTTGGTGATTTGTAGGACATTGTAGCTGCCTCCTTATTTTGCATGTCATAATTAGGTGTCTTTAGTTGATATTTACTAGTTTGTGATGAAGATGGTTATAATCGAGGTTCTCTTCTTGGTAGGAGTAAGGCCTCTGGTTTCAAAGCCAAAAAGGGTACTCTACCAGAACTCGTATAAGTCAACGATTATGGATCAGAATGGAACCTAGGGCTTGCAATGAGGGCAAATTCTAAGATGGGTACGGCGATATTTTATTCATGAAATCATGAATCGTATAGTTGTTGCAAAATAAAAACAAATATCAAATACCTGGATGATGTCCTCCAATCGATCATTGCATCTGTGAGCGCGAGGTTGGCGGTATTCTTCCTTTGGATTTCCCCACGGGCTATTTCTGCGTGGCACGGGCCTGTCCTCCATTTTCACACTTTATCCAAATCAACTTCCAAGACAAACACTTCAGAATGTACACTGCTGCGGATCGTATGTATCCTTTATATGTATTTGTGATAGCTCTCTTGGAAAAAGATTAAATATACATATAAATGACAGTGATGTTGGAAAAAGATTAAATATATGTGAGATAGTGGTCTTGGAAAAAGATTAAGGTCCGTTATGCGACGCAAAAGATTAAGAGGAATTTTAATTAGTTTTTGTATAGTGTAATATGGAAATGATGTTAATATATCGAAATTACACCCCAAAAAAATCAATATTTAATTATAAAAATGATAATAATAATAATGAGTATTAAAAAAATAAGGAAAATAAATTAAAGCGTAAATTTCTTACTATTTAAAATATAGAGATATAATTCGTGGATCATGTGATTAACCGAGGTATTAATGCTCCTGCCACATGAAGGGCGGAGGCATAAGAGTTGCTCCTCTAGCCATCAATCCATCTTCACGTTGGTATGGTTTAGGACATTCAACATCAAGAGAATGCATGGGAGTTCAACTCGAGGTTTAGTGGTAGTTGATGGAGAAGGTGGAGATGATCTTCTTAATTATTTTGCTATACTTCAAATGATGACAGACACATATAGAATTTGGTTAAACTGTAAGGATGTTGTTATGACGGGCATGTGGGAAATCATGGCTCTTGGTGGAAACAACTTTTATAAGTATTGAAATAGTGGTCATTTGAATGCTTTTCCCTGGGGTGTGGAATCAGGACCTTTATTATTCTTGCGCAACCATCCTATTAAGGTAGCCTTTTCATTTGATCATCTGTGTCTTTCCTTGTTGGTGTTCTCTTGGCTCTTTGTTCTGTAGGTGCGGCACCTTTATTGCCCGCCTATTGGTTGCCTTTCAGCCCTTGTCATAGGCTCCCTTCTACGAGAGTAAGCTCAGCTTCCTTGGGCACTCCTTTGCTTTATCTTTTCCCTCACCCAGGCTCTGTTGGCAAGTATCTCTCCTCTAAACAGACCCAAATTTAGTTGGTGGTTTCTAGTGATCTTCAACTCATAGTTGGTAGGAACTCTCCACCTGTGGGTTCACCTTTCAATTGCCTTTGATTCTCTAAGTCTATTATAGTTGACAACACGGCTAAGGATTGTTAGAATATAGAAGATGGTGTGTTCGTTTTACCATTGACGATACCTTCGTCACCCAACCATAGGCCGAAGCCTCCCTCCGAGCACCTTAACCTTGACTGAGAATTCCTCTGGAAGCAAACCCTAGGCTAGATAGCCAAACAAAGAGTAGTGCATCAATCCCCAAGGATAGTGCATCACAAAAAGCTGATCAGATAGTCCAAACCCTTGCCAAGAG
This sequence comes from Picea mariana, assembly GCA_032191745.1. Taxonomy (NCBI): domain Eukaryota; kingdom Viridiplantae; phylum Streptophyta; class Pinopsida; order Pinales; family Pinaceae; genus Picea; species Picea mariana. The sequence goes on from JASDQU010099753.1 coordinate 201,558, forward strand.
ATATTCAAGCCAATACTGAGAACTAGCTGTTGTTGCAGCTACACCTGCAACCCTCCTCCAAACCTGCACACCAAACTGCAACTGCAGTGCGCACCAACTAGGAAACTGCAATTCTGAGATGCTGCAAATGAGAACTGGCGCCCTATATTTATAGTAATCCTGCCAGTTTGTTGGGGCCGACTTCTCCTTCTGGGTATGTGTCTGTTCAGTATATTATTATTATTTATGGTCGACTTCTTCTCTTGGAGGCTAATAGCCTAATATAAATTATCTTCTTGAGCCGACAAGGCTTCTAAGGTTATTAGCCAACTCATTAGGGTTTCTCTTGCTTCCCGGAGTCTTCTATTCTCGTTAGGTTCACACGTGGGGGTAAATACCTCCCGCAGCTACCATAATATTAACACTCCCTCCTAGCTAGAGAGGTATTTACAAGTAATGGACTTGATTACAAAACATACCATTTACCTGGTAGCATCAATATAGTCATCTAGACTACTTCATGACTAGATCATGAGCATCACCATCATCATCAGTTGCATCATCTCTCAAAACCATACTTCATCTAAGTAATTAGATATGATGCTGGATAAGTCACTCTCACCATGGAGTGATACAAGAGGAGTAAAAACTCTGAATTGTTTTCCGTCTGGAAAATCTTTGTTCATCATTCATCTGAATGATCATTATCTCCAATAAACTACTAATAGTCTTCAAGGCAATTAGAACAAGGATAGAACACACCTGTGTCTATTCATAGTAGTACATAACTACAATCCAGTGGTTCACTACCACATCAAGTAATGCATAAGTACTTGATCAACAACGTATGGTTGCGAACAGTGAAACATATTCACCATAGTAGTCCCCATATACTGCCATATAGTCTTCATAACAAACATCTGAGAGCATCCTGCATAGAAAAAATGTTATGATAAAAATTGTATCATCTGGGCCAATCTTTCACTCACATCTGTGAGATCTGAAAGAATGTTTGCCACCACAGTAGTCTTCATCTGCATAGAAACAATGTTATGATAAAAACGGAATCATCTGGACCAATCTTTCACTCACGTCTGTGAGATCTAAAAGAGTGTCTGCCCTCAGTATAGAACATCAATAATAATCATATGGGCCAATCTTTCACTCACATCTGTGAGATCTGAAAGAATGTCAACCCTTAATATAGAATATCAACAATAGGCTATCTGCCCCATTCTTCTCAACCAAGAAAGAAGGATTATTTCTGATTTCTGAGCCTGGACCATTTCTCACCCTAGGCCATTCCTCCAACATTAAACAAAGTGTAACCTGGAGAGAATGAGTCTACCCTCGAGAAATGTTTGGACCATTCCTTACCCTGGGCCATTCCTCCGACACTAAACAAAGTGTAACCTAGAGGGAATGAGTCTGCCCTAAGGAATGACTATCCTAGACTATTCCCCACCCTGGGCCATTCTTCCGAAACTAAACAAAGTGTAACCTGGAGAGAATGAGTCTGCCCTCGAGGAATAATTGTCCCTGATTGTTGAGCCCAGACTATTCCCCACCTTAGGCCATTCCTCTGACACTAAACAAAGTGTAACCTAGAGAGAATGAGTCTGCCCTTGAGGAATAACTGTCTGGACCATTCCCCACCCTGGGCCATTCCTCCGACACTAAACAAAGTGTAACCTGAAGAGAATGAGTCTGCCCTCGAGGAATGTCTGTCCTGCATCAACCTCCAAAACGGACGATTCTTCGAAACTGCTCACAACTGTGAACTTCGAAGGAATGACTGCCCGGCGAGGCGGACCATTCTACTTGACCACTACTTAGAGTGACTGCCAAGAATAATGATTGTCCTAGACCACTCCCCATAATGGGAAGTCGTTGTCTATGATACATCAGGAATCAGTCTGCCTCCCATGTTAACTACAATGGGAAGTCACTGTCCGTCAGAAATCTCAATCCACTTTTCGAACAGGAAAGCATCTGTCTAATCTGGACTATTTTCCAATTATAAAGATAAATGATATTTTCAATGCTCCCTCCTAACTGGAGAGTTATTTCAATTACAAAAATAAATGTTTGTGTACCTTCTTCTAGTTTGGAGAGTCTTCCCTTCCAGCTAAGAGTTATTTCTACGAGCTCTAGCTTGAGTATGCATGTTCTTTCATCTTGAATAGAGGCTTTACCAAAATGTATGCGTATCTGCTCATCTACGGAGATATGTATTAGAGAATCACTTTCTTCTTTATGGACTTCATCATGGATAATGTAATGCTTGTACTTTAGTCTGGAATACTTGTGAAGGCTTCATGTAGATCTGAACAATAGAGTATATCATAGTTGGAGAACTGGAACATATCCATGTGGTACTTCTTCTATCATCACGAGATATGATCTTCTAATTAGTCATCTTGATGTTATAGGAAATCTTCACCACGCTTCTGCTGTGCACTAGAGGTTCCCCACTAAGTTGTCTTCTTCTTATCTATATACAGGAGTCTCTTTCTAGTATGTCTCAAAGTCTTGAGATTGCTCTGCATGCGCTCTTTACTCAATTTCTTCTGGAGAACATTCTTTGCATTTATCTGATGTAGAATTCCAACTCATGGATGTTGCGAATGATATAATGAATCATGCAGTGATATGTTTGGTGTACTGGAACAATCAATCATCATAGTCTTCTCCCTCCATCTGGGAGAGCCTCTGGTTCTGGATCTTGCAATGCTTTCATTCATAGGTTCTTCATCACGACTTCGGTTCTTCTGCTTGATTGCTTTTAGTGAGTTCATATTAGGCTGGTAATCTTGTGATTCTTGATACAATGACTGGTTGTTCTGATTCTTCTTTCTTGGAATCTTCATGTGATTCTTCATGTTTTTCTTTAGCTCTTGGGTCCATGGAGTTTCTTATACGATTCCATGCCCTAGAGATTCCACTTCTTACCTTCATCATCGGTTCACAGATCTGGATGGACAACCATAAATACTTTAAGGCTTATTTTCAAAAAAGGTCTTCTTCTGTGGTTGAGCTGAACACGTACTGTCTTTTCATGGCTGCTACCATGGATATATATATTTTTCATCATCTTCAATGGATCATAGGATTAGCTCCTTCCTAATCCTTTCTTCATGTATAAGTGCATATAATTTGCTCCCTTCGTCTGACCGAGTCCATGTTTCCGTCTCCATCCTTATTGTCTTATATAATAGAGTCCACGCTTCCATCTGCAACCTTATTGTCTTCTGTAATATATAATTGGCTCTTCTTGTCTGACAGAGTCCACGCTTCCGTCTTAGTTGTCGTCATAAGTCTTTCTCCAATTTCTCTTGATGTCTGACTTCTAAGTCTCTTCAAGATTGATTCAACTTATCTTGCAGTAGCTTCCACATGATTTGTATTTCATCCTTTCATGTGTATTATCTAATGATATTCATTCTTATCTTGTTGTTCTTCCATAGGTATAGTTCTTCTTGGAACACATTATCTTCCAAGAGATAGATATACAAGATATGTACAAAGACGATGCAAGCAAGATATGTACAAGAAATAAGAAGATTGTTGTTACCTTTTAGTAGAAGAAGTCTCTTCCATCCTGCTTAGTCTTCTTAGTAGGTTCCTTTTCTTCGGCAACCGATGCTTCGTGTTTCTTCTTCCTTTACTTTAGCTCGGGACACTGATTCCTGTAGTGACCGTACTTCTGACAGTTGAAGCATTGTATTTCTGAGATGTCTTTCTCTTGATTTGGCTTCCTCCTTGAACCAAACTTCCTTTTGTTTCTGAAGTTCTTGAATCTTGTTGTGAAGGCTTGATCATTGTACTTCTTTTGAGGTTTCTCTTTTGCATTGATCCTTGATTCTTCTTGAGCACAACAAGTCCAAAGTTCTTCAAATGTCGGGTACTCCTTCCTTGTGTTCATACTTGCGGCAAATGCATCCCATGTCTTGGGAAGACCATTGAGTACTATGTTCACCAATTCCTTTTCTAAAGTGATCTCTTCAATAGCTTGTAGTTGATCTCTTAACTGGGAGATCTTTACAAAGTATGATGTTATGTTGTTGTCATCATTCATCTTCATGTCACGGAGCTCATTCTTCAGACTCCTAACTTGTCCAATGTTTCTGACTGAGAAGAGATTTGTTAGGGCATCGTACATCTTCTTCGATGAGTCAAGATGGGAGCTGTAGGGTATCAAGTGGTCTTTTATGGAATCCACTATGATACTCATGGCATTGATGTCAATATCTTTGAACTTCTCCGTAGCTACAACGTTCTGAGGTTCCTTCTCTTCTCCTTCTTTAAACTCTGGCTTCACGATCTTTCCTTTCACAATGTCCAACACTTTATTTTTAGCAAGGATGAGGTCAATCCTTGTCTTCCATGCTATGAAGTTAGAGGCTCCATCTAGCTTGTTCTTAGACTTCATAGAGTTCATCATGGCTTGCTTGACTTGGTCAAACCCTAGATTTGACCGAAAATCCAAACTTCACGTCTTGGCCTTCTGAGTGTACCAGGAGATGCGCTGGGCTAGGGCGCACTGATCTATCCAGAGATTAGGTCAATCTCGTCACTTAAGGTGCCTCGACAAGAGGTTCAGGGTTTCTGCAACTGCTTCTGCTAGTAACCCTAGCTGCAGTGCTTTTGGAAGTTGCTCCTGCTAGTAACCCTAGCGACAGTTCCTCAACGAGCTCAATATCCAGCAGCTATGTTTCCTTCCAACGTTTTAGGCTGACTGAAGGGGTGTGGGCCCATAACCTGTTAGAATATAGAAGATGGTGTGCTCGTTTTACCATTGACGATACCTTCGTCACCCAACCATAGGCCAAAGCCTCCCTCCAAGCACCTTAACCTTGACTGAGAATTCCTCTGGAAGCAAACCCTAGGCTAGATAGCTAAACAAAGAGTAGTGCATCAATCCCCAAGGATAGCGCATCACAAAAACCTGATCAGATAGTCCAAACCCTAGCCAAGAGACATTTAAGCCAATACTGAGAACTAGCTACTGCTGCAGCTGCACCTGCAACCCTCCTCCAAACTTGCGCACCAGACTGCAACTGCAATGCGCACCAACTGGGAAACTGCAATTCTGAGGTGCTGCAAATGAGAACTAGCGCCCTGTATTTATAGTAATCCTGCCAGTTTGTTGGGGCCGACTTCTCCTTCTGGGTATGTGTCTGTTCAGTATATTATTATTATTTCTGGCCGACTTCTTCTCTTGGAGGCTAATAGCCTAATATAAATTATCTTCTTGAGCCGACAAGGCTTCTAAGGTTATTAGCCAACTCATTAGGGTTTCTCTTGCTTCTCGGGGTAGAGAAGGTGGTAGATCATGCTAGGTAGTTCTTTTGACTTGGCACCCCTCATGACACATAGCAAAGGATTGAGGAGCTAGTGAACTGGGTTAGGCATAAGCAATTACAGACTCCAAAGCACCAAATCAAGAAAGAATTTCAACATTAGGTTTCCAATTTCAGCTTTTCAAGATCAAGAGACACCAAAGTTTTTAGAGCAATGGACTTTTACTAGCTTGTCAAAACTCTCATTGCTTTATCAATGGAGGACAAGGAGGATAAGCAGGCTAGATCTCTAGACAAGCTCAAACAATTGGAAGCCAAATTCATTGTCCTACGTAAGGTGGCATTTAGGCTTAATTTCAAGGTGACGGACTAGGACCTAGCCAATGAGAACAAAACAGTTGAGGTTGTAGGCACTTTTGGATCCCTAAGAACCAGCTCCAACCCTATCATCGTGGAAGAAGAACTAGGAGACGAGACAAAAGGCAAGGCCAAGGTGCATGAGATTTCTAACCAATCAAACCCAACCAAGCCACCTCCTAATTAACCACAATGTTTTGTTTGCCCACAGGTTTTACTTGTTTGTCTTTATGTTTTTTCAATACAACATTATATGAGGTCTTGGGTTATAGCATATACATATGGACTTTCTCAAACATTCTAGTGATACTCTTTTAATGTTATTTGAGTCATGGTTTTCATTTTGGCACGGCTCAAACAACCATGACTATAATGATTTTTGTATGATATTAATAGAGGAGTATACTATATTATAAAACATATAGATTGAGAAAAATATAAAGATTAAGATGGATTATTATTAATTTATTTTATTATTAAATAATTTGTATTATTATTATTAATTGTTTTGTATTATTAATAATGATGATAGAAATATGGAGATTAAGATGGATTTTTATTAGGTTATTTTATTATTAAATTATAGTGTATTATTATGTTGTTTAATTGTTTTAGATTATTATTATTATTTACAATAATGATGATAATTGTCTTTTTAAACTAATTTTGTATAACAAGTTATAAATTTACATTAATTTATATTAAAGAGTAATAAAGTGATTTTTTATCCTTTAAAGATTTTATATGTTGTTTATTGTTTGGAGTTAGTAATAATGAAAAAATATTTTTTATCCTTTAATTTTGGATTAATAATTTCTTTGTAATAATTTAACTTTTTATTATTCTCAAATTTTATATTGTTTCACATTTTTCTTTTAAACATTTTAAACATGGATATGATAATGTTTTTAATAATGTTTATATTTTGGAGGGCATCATCCTCCATTATTTCTTGATGGTTTAACCAAGAGACTACCTCTCTAACCCAACCTCTTTTGATCTTTGAGTGACTTCATGTTTGAAGTAATGATAAGAAGCCTATAGTTCTTCATGTTCATTAGTTTGTCCTTATATATTAGGTACTTGATCACATACTTAATCCAAATGGGAGGAAGCATAGTTTCTAAAAGGAGAATAGGATAAGGGGTGTTGCACTTAATTTTAATGTTATTTATTGTAAATCACTTGTGGATTTGTTTAGTTTTCCTCCAAGTTTCCTTGGAGATACTATAGCCCCAAACCTCATAGCCATACAACATCATTAGGATAATAAGGGTGTCAAAAAAGAACCTTCTTTTTTCCCTGCAATCGGATTTTTTTAACTTTGTCATTGTTCTTAAGACCAAAGTTTGTTTTCCAACCTCCATTAATTATTTTTTCAACACTATAATTCCAATTTAGCTTCTGGCGAAAATTAATTTCAACTGAGCTTTGTTAAACTCTAAGCCCTCCATGCCTTATCCTGATCCGTTCGCATGGCTTAGGCCTCTGGTAGGTGTGCACCCCCCCCCGGGTCCTCCTATGGATATTGATGTCTTCTCTGCCCTGGTTGCTTCACTCCCTAAATCTACAAAGCAACCACCTCCTTGATTCGTTGAGAAGCTTGATGAGATTCCCCCTGTTCAGGTTCAGAGGAGCTCTAGGAACCTTGCTCTCCAATTTGTAGAAAATGGGTTGATTGGACAATTTATAGGAATTGTTGGGTTGCCAATTTGACATCCTTCACACTACCAAGTCATCCCTTTGTGTTCATTCTTTCACTTATCCACTGTCACTTTCACCGTAATTTCTTCGTAAATAAGCCCTGACAAGTTTATAAGCATCAAGTGGTTAATTGTTGTATATTTTATTTGCTTTTAATCTATTACTTAGGATTATGGTTGGTTTACTAATGACAGTTTATGGAGCGTGATTCTTATAGCCACAGTTCAGTTCGGTGAAGTTAAGTTCTTGTACCATCAGTTCACTTCTGGTACCCAACATCATTCATTAGCATACTTTCGCATCTCCAACTAGAATTCAGCCACAAGGGTTTTGAAACTAAGTGTCTTAAGATGGTTTAATGTTCATCATATCACACACACAAGTCACATGTGTGAGTCTTTGGCTTGTGGGAAAAGGTTGGGTCAAATTTAGAAGCAATCCTCAGGTAGTGATCTTCAAACGCTATTTCTAGGCAGATGAAGACGAATCTCAAAATTAGAACATGGGTTTTGTTCGAAACACATAAATATGAGTAACACATGGGTGGATTTCTCATAAAGTGAAAGACATGGGAGTTAAGGGCGATTATCTAATCTAGGTTTGCCCATATTTATTGTTGTGGTCGATTTTCCAAAAACCCAAAAATTGTAATAAACAGTTTTGATGTTTGGGGATTTGGGTCCATCCTTTCCCATTGATTTTATGTATAAATAATACCTCCAAGGACATGGGAAGAGACATGTCATTCATGATTGTAAGAGAAGGATCAAGTTTATGCTTGTGCATTTGTAATTCCTAAAGTTTTCCATCTGCAATAAAAAGGCGTTGTTGCTTTTGCGTTGATTCATGAGTTTAAGTAGATAAGAAGTTTCTAGCAACGATTACCAAATTGGGAAGGGCCCCTCAACCTTGGTAACACATTGCTTTATGTGCATTAATTAGTTTAGATTTGCAGAAGTATTGTGATTTGATTTGTACATGTGATTCATCGTGTTAGATTTAACTCAATGTCATTGCTTTCAGATGCCAGTAAGACAATCTTCAGTTGTGGGGAAACGTCCTTTGTCACATCGTTTACCTTATAATTATATTGTTATATGTGTGACTTTCCTTTACTTCCAACGTAATGTCTTTGTTCTCATTTAATTATATGTATTTCAGTTTTGAAAGAGCGATTTTTTGTAAATGCGATTTCCATGAATATGCCTCTGCGCACTTGATGTATATTTGTTCTTTCCACGTCAAGGAATCATCTTTCATTTCCGAATACAAAAGACATGTGAATGTTTACATTTGTAGATCAACAAATTGTCTTTCACTAAATTTGTTTCATTATTCCTTGAGTATGTTTTTCCTTGGAGTGCGCTTTCACTGAGTACATCTTGTCACTATGCATTTTCCTAAGTATATTTTGTTTCCAAAATGCCGTGATCCCATGTGTTTACATTTAGAATAACAATAGCCTTTCACATGACGTTTTTATTGTTTTTTGCGTGTAGAAATAAATTCTAAGTTTCATTGATTTCATAAATTAGAAGAGTACTATGTTTCCCCATATAACATTAGCTTGCTTGTTCACATTTAGAATGAAGAGTGTTTTGTTTAAAGTTGAATGAATTTCCTGAGTGCATCACTGCAGGACCAAACCACTGAGGATTGGGACCTAACTTGCTATACAAGTATAACCACAAGAATGTTTTAACTAATGAAAGAATGTGGTCCAAAGCCTAATAGCATTGAAGTAATCTTGCAGTCTAGTGACAAGTTACAGTCCTATGGTGATAGTCATTTGATTTCATTTGGTTTGAATTCATAGGTATTAAATAAACGCATCCATAATTTAATTGGTACAAAAACAAGACCTTTTTTTTAGCAATATCATAAGAATGTTTTATTCTTGAAACATTAACTTCATGGTATGATGAAGCTGTCAGAAAGCTTGACCAAATACCGATCAAGTCCAAAGATGAGAACTTAATTCACGTAGTTGCATATGATTTTAGTTTGGATTTCCCAGTAATTGTTGGCATTTGTTTATTTGTGTGGTTTGAACAGTGATTTGAATAGCACTTTATTTATGCATTTAATTCATGCAATTACAGTTTCATGATTTGTTGGTTAGTATCCAGTGATTAGATTTCATCTAGTTTACTAAATCAATCATCTCTCAGAGTGCAAGAACACTTAACTTTTCAAGTGAAAGACTCTAACACAAACCCTTAATGAGATTTGACCCTGTGAACTAATCATTGTTTTAGGTTTAACTTATGCTTCTGAGTATTTTTCTTTTATCACAAACATTCATTGATTAGACAAAAGATCTTATTAGAGTCACACTTGTGCACAAATAAAATATCTTGACATAGTATACAGATCCATTTCGATCTTGTCACAAATCCGTGAATGCATAGTTAGTTATATAGTAGATATGATAGTTTAAGCTAAGCCTCTAATCATGCATTTCTTGTGCTTGCATCTCGAAGTTTACGAACTCCCAGATTGATGATTTAATTTCAAGGATTTATGCATATAAATAACCCAACAGGTGGTTGTCTCCTAAAACCATGGCATTTTGGATCGATAAGAACTGGAGGCCTCTCATCAAAGGGCATCTCTCTCACTCCTTCTGCGGTAATGGTTTCTTTGCTTTATTGCTTGAAGAAAAAGAGGATAGAGATTTGATCTTCAGAAGTGGTCCCTATTTCATGGGATCAAGAGGTTTGTATTTGCATCGATGGGCTCTTGATTTCATCCTAAAGAATGACAATCCCTCAGTAGTCCTAGCTTGGGTGAGATTTCATTTCCTCCCCCTCCACTGTTGGAATGACGAAACCCTCAAAAACATTGGAAACACATTGGGAAAATACATAGATCGAGTTGAAGCCAAGGAGGGACTCCAAGCATGTGTTAGGATCTATGATGAGGTAGATCTAGAAAAAGGCCTTCCCAAAGCTATCAACCTAACCCTGGGTAATTGAACTTACCTTCATAAAGTAGATTATGAGCAGTTGTCTTTCAAATGCAAGGCTACCCAAAAAACATCCCTGAACCTAGCACAGTTGAACCAAATGAGGTTTTTATTTGCATAAATGGGCTCTTGATTTCATCCTAAAGAATGACAATCCCTCAATAGTCCTAGTTTGGGTGAGATTGCATTTCCTCCCCCTCCACTGTTGGAATGATGAAACTCTAAAAAATATTGGAAACACATTGGGAAAATACATAGATCGAGTTGAATCCAAGGAGGGACTCCAAGCATGTGTTAGGATCTACAATGAGGTAGATCTAGAAAAAGGCCTTCTCGAAGCTATCAATCTAACCCTGGGTAATTGGACTTACCTTCAGAAAGTAGATTATGAGCAGTTGTCTTTCAAATGCAAGGCTACTCAAAAAACGTCCCTGAACCTAGCACAGTTGAACCAAATGAGCAGCGAAAACAACCCAAGAATAAAAGGCAGGTCTTGAAGCAAGGAGTTCATCTGATCTCAGAGAAAACTCATCCTTCCAAGGGATCTCCCTTTAGTTCAAAACCCTCTTCATCCAGCCAACCCCAGAGTTCTAACCCACTGGCTTCAAAGAACAAATATGAATCACTATCAAACCCATAAGCGAAGGAAGAACACTCAATTTTTGCAAGGATATATGTGGTAGAACAAGTGATCCCCCCCTCGGGGGAGGTTGTCGTTGTTTTTCCTTGCCCATCGAATCTAGAGCCTGGATCAGTTACCTCTTCTCCTCGTGAGGGGGAGGTTCTCTCTAATTATTTAGAGGACGAATCAAACCAAGAATCAGAGCAAAATCCTCAACCAAAAAAAGTAGGATGAAAAAAAATCTCAAAGGAGAGAAGCTGCAACCAATCTGGAAAAAGACCTTGGGAAACATAGAACATTGGACGTCATGGTCAAAAAAGAACCAAGGTCATCAAGAAATCAAGGTAGCCCAAATTCCTCCAAAGGAGGAATTCCTAAATCCACTTCCAAATGATTAAAACCATTTCATGGAATTGCAGATGAATGGGGAATAGAAATAAACTGAACTTAATTAGAAGTTTAGACAAATTAGAGAAACCTCAATTTCTCCTTCTCCAGGAAACAAAGAAGAAGGATTTCGATGTCCTTCAACATATGGATTACATATGGAAAAATAGCAACAATTTGTTAGTTAGCTCGTGCGATGCTTCAAGAGGTATATGCACTATTTGGGATCCCTAAATTTCCAGGCTGGAAAGTTGGTAGGATTCCCCTCACTAGCTCTTGATTCATCTGCTCCATCTTCCCATAGGTATGTCCTTCTTTATTATTAATCTTTATATGCCCTGCACTCTCCAAGAGAAGCAACGATGTTAGAACTCTTTACTAAATATTCCAAGTGGTAATAGAAATCTAAATTTCATTGTAGCAGGAGACTTTAATACCACCTTGAAAAGTAAAGAAAAAAAAGGAGGCAACCCAGTCCGTGAACCCAACAGAGAACTGATGGAAGATTTCATGTCTACCTTTGATCTACTAGACATTAATCCCTCCAAAGGAGAATTCACCTAGTATAATAGAAGGTCGGGGCTAGGCCGCATTGCTGCTAGACTTGATAGATTCATATTGAGTGGTTCCCTATTGTAAGAGTCCCTTATCCCCTCTTCCCTTATCCTTCCTTGGTCCGACTTTGACCACCGTCATATTTCTATTGTGCTCTTTGAGCCCAAAAACCTTGGTCTGATTCCCTTATGTTTCAATCCCCTTTGGCTTCTAGATACCTCCTCCATGTTCATTATATCCTCCACTTAGAATCAGTGGATTTCTGGGTCTCCTATAGAAATTTGGGAAAATAAGATCAAGCTAACCATAGAGGCCCTTAAGCTCTGGGCCAAATCAAATTTAGTGCAAAAAGTGGAAGAGTCCGAGAGAAGTTGGAAACAGAACAAGTGAGCCAAGAATAATTAGATAGGTTAAGTCCATAAGTTTATGGTTATAGGTAGGAGATAGGAACACAAAATTTTCCCATTGCCAAGCAAAATCCAATTTATGGGGAAACAAAGTTTTTGTAATAACAAATGAGAATGGGGAAGAAATCACAGACTTCAATCAAATCAAAGAAGTGTCCTTAGGACATTTCGAAAAATTGTATAAGGAATATAACAAAGTGCATCTTTATTCTTTTGAGAGCATGCTAAGTTCTATTCCTGCTTTAATACGTCTAGAGGACAATGTGAAGTTATGCATATTTATATTAGAAGAAGAAGTGTGGGTAGTGGTAAGCCAAATGAACCCTGACAAAATGCCTGGTCTAGATGGGTTCTCAGCTCATTTCTATATAAAATTGGGTCAATCGTCAAAAAATATATTTTGAGAATGATTCAATATATGCAAAGCTCAACAAAAAACAGAGGAAACATCAACTCCACCTTCATATCCCTTATCCCTAAAGAGCTCGACCCTTCCTCTTTTGCCATATTTTGTCCCATTTCCGTATGCAATGTTTCTTATAAAACCATCCCCATGATCATAGCTAGTCATATTAAACCCTTTCTCCCATCTCTCATCTCTCCAAACCAGGGTGGCTTCATGGAGTAAAGACATATGGTTGACAATATCTTGCTTGTTCGAGAAGTCATACACTCAATTCAAGTAAGAGGAGATCAGGGAATGGCCATCAAAATTGACATGGCTATTGTCGTTGATAGAGTAAGGCATAGCTTCCTAATGGTTGTCCTCACCAGATTTGGATCCAATGAATTCTTTCCATCTTGGGCGGTTGCTTTCATTCATTGTCCTTAGATGGCCCCTATGGTTAATGACAAACCAACCTCCTTCTTCAAGATCAGTCATGGTTTGAGACGAGGTTTCCCTCTCTCCCCCATCCTCTACATCATAATGGAAGAAGCCCTAAGCATAATATTAGATAAAGAAAGATTGTAGAAAACCATCCCAGACATCAAAATAGTCCAAGGTGCCAAAAGAATCAATAATTCTCAGTCCGTGAATGATATTATCCTCCTTGGAAGAGCCTCCTCAACAATAGCCACCAACTTCAAGAAGGTCATGGATGACTACACGTTAGCTTTGGGAGGCCTCATCAATGCAGAGAAAAGTCAAATCTATGCCTGGAATACAAACACAACAACTTTGAGGAGTATAGCTAGCCTGCTAAATTTCCCATTCTCTAAAAAGTAACAAAATTTTAGATATATGGGAATTCCTATATGTCTCAAATCACTCTCGACTTCCTCCTGGAACCAAATCTTTGACAATATTAAAACAAAATTCCATCAATGGGGCTCATTCTGGCTGAATCCAACAGATAGAGTGGTGCTTATAAAATCATTCCTCTATGCTCTTCCGATATTTCAATTCTCCTCTTTATTGGCTCCAGTTAGGATTAAATCTGCAATAGCTCAAGAACTTAGACGATTCCTTTGGCAAGGGGGCCGATCCAACACCAAAAGATTCCATCTAGTAAATTGGAATATTGTCAGGGCTCCAAGAGCCTACAAAGGATTGGGAATAAATGATCCATCAATTTCTAATATGTCCCTCAATTCTAAGATCCTTTGGAGGTTGATTCCAAGGAAGATGAATGGTGGAAGAAAGTGATCCTACATAAATACTTCTCGAGAGAGAGACTTCATTATATAAATGGTTGCAGATCATGTCTCGAGATCCTCGGGTTGCAGATATGGAGTACCGAGAGACTATATGACCAGTGGTATCCTTTTTCATAGATGGAGAACCTTCTCACCACCACACAGGTCATGATTTTTAGGATGGCATCCACCAAACCCGCTGGCTTCGAGAAGGCAATGGGCCTTGCTCCATGAGGTATAAGTCAGGTATTATGGTGAGTGTCATTTCAATATTTGAGGCATTTAATTATGTTGTATCTTAGACTGCTTTAGATTTCATGACATATGCTTGGACATTGTGCCTTTTTCCATGCTTCACCTTGGTGGTTGACATTGTGCCCTAGTAAGTGGTCTTCCTTGGGGATGGGCTTGTTACTAGAAACTCCCTTGAAATTCCATCATACTGTTCTCGACCATACTTATCACTTTTCATCACTTAAAACCCCTTGTTTCCTTGTCTCTTAGGACTTTAGGGTGTATTGACCCAAGAAGGGGTTGTCCCTCATTCTATGGAAAGAAGGGGATGAAGTCCTGGAGTGATTGTCGTTGGGTAAAAGATAAAAGCCTATATATAAACCTTCTATATGCTTCGCCCAGGGATCCCCCAAGAAAGCAATGAAACGCTTATCTGTAAGAAAAAGGGGACCCACAAGAATAATGATTCAGAATGCTTAAAGGATTAGTTGGAGGGTAGGATGTCTCATCACGAGCTGACCTATCATGATCATGGATATTTAGTGGTATGACATTACCATCATTTGGTCATCAAGCTAGGGTAATGGCTCTTGGTTGCATGGATGAGAGAAAGAGGGTCTTATAACGAGTCAACCTTGTTAGACAACTGAGAGGGGGGGGTGAATCAGTTGTTACTGTGCTTAAACAATTATGGTTCTTTTAAACTCTTTGTAGAGACACTGAATGATGATCACAATAATGCAGGGAAATAAACAATGGCACTTTCAACATCATTCGCATATATGTGAAACACAGAGACAGATATTTCCCGAGGAAACCCATGCAGGGTAAAAACCTCTTTTTCTTTATATGATAAGTAATGGTTACATTCTTTACAGTATCATACATATGAGCACCAACTCATAATGAGGCTACAACCTCAGTTTTGCAAGCTGCAACTTGTTGAGAGCACCAACTCTCTGTTTTCTCTAGCACCCACTAGAGGGAAGCACCAACTCCCTGGTTTCTCTAGCACCAACTAGAAGGAAGCACCAACTCCTTGGTTTTTCTAGAACCAACTAGAAGGAAGCACCAACTCCATGTGTTCAAGCACCCACTTGAACCTTTGAGGACACAAGTCCTCCCTAGCTCCTCCCAACCACCCTGAAATATGAATATTTGCTACTGAAACTTATTACAATGATATGATGTTCAATAATGGCTTACCAGACTCATCACTGTTCTGCTGCATTTCGTCGCTTTGTCTACCTCATTGCCTTTCTGCACACATCACTTGCGTTGTCTGTTCTTCCGCTTGTTATGCTCTGTGGGCCATGTCCATTCACTGCACAATTCCTCTTCTATGCTCTTCAGCTGCTGCACTCTCCTCCTTCTTCACATAAGAATCACGTTCACCAACAACAATCACAACAACCTCCAACAGCAACAGTAACCACCACATTCTCTTCTCTGTACTGTGTATTTATAGCTTTTGTGCACCTTGTGCATGCAATGTTCGTCATCCTCTGCATGCTGACTCCGCGTCGTTATGCTCCACCTATCAAGTGCTCTGTCTGATCATCATCGTGACTCTTCAGCTTCTTTGGTGGTTTTCCCACGCATTCAGCATCACTGGATGTTATGATGAGATTCCTCAGCCTCTCTGGCAGTCGAGACTCTTCGTCTTGTCTGTGACAGTCGAGCTCACCTTCTCTGTTTCAGTTACAGCCTCAATCCCATCCAACTGTCAATCGCCTCCACGAGTCGTCTTCATTCCACTGGCAGATTCCATGTGACTCTTCTACTCCTCTGGAAATCACACCGAAGTCTCTTCGCATCCTCTGGTAGAAACCATCAATGGTTACTAGCAGTTTCACTGTGTCGTGCAACAGTAGCCCTCTGATCTTGTTCAAATTCACCTGCACCGTTGGATTAACTCTGAAGGGTATTGTCGTTATTTACCCGTTTCGCACTTTCACAATTGGGAGATTCTACGATGAGACATCTTGACTCTCCATGTCACGAGCTCCGAAATTCCGAGGCGGAGCTCATCTGCACTAGGTCCTTCCTCCACGTGGCCATATGCGGTGACAACAGGTTGCGCTAAAAGGCACTGCGAACTCATGATCTTCATAGACCCTGATCGACGGTCCATGATCTCGATGAATCAACGGTCCAGATCTTTTCGAGATCTCGCATCTCGCTGTTCCTTAGTTGGAGGTTCTCGTCACTCCAATTCACGATAGGCGAAGCTCCAAGATGGAGCTCAAATCAACGATCCACGTTCTTGGTGATCCGACGGTCCTGATCTTTTCGCGATCTCGCATCTCGTTGTTCCTTAGATGAAGGGTCTCATTACTCCAAGTCACAATAGTCGAGACTCCGAGATGGAGTCAGATCAACGGTCAAGATCAAACCTTGATATGACGGCTAAGATCAAACCNGCGAAGCTCCAAGATGGAGCTCAAATCAACGATCCACGTTCTTGGTGATCCGACGGTCCTGATCTTTTCGCGATCTCGCATCTCGTTGTTCCTTAGATGAAGGGTCTCATTACTCCAAGTCACAATAGTCGAGACTCCGAGATGGAGTCGGATCAACGGTCAAGATCAAACCTTGATATGACGGCTAAGATCAAACCTCGATCTGATGGCTAAGATCAAACCCTGTTCCTTTGAATTTCCAGTCAGCGACATGACGATATTTTGCCACGTGTCCTCTTGATCCAACGGACCACGACTGTCATATCTGCCTTGCAGCTTTACCATATCTAACGGCTATTGGTCCTTCGTACTTCCCCCAGATCCTACGGCCCAGATCTTCTCACTATTTTGCCACTTCGCCGTGTGAGTTCTCGACACCTTCAAGTCCCGATCTACGAAACTCCGATAAGGAGTTAAATCAACGGTCTAGATTCATTCTCGATTCAATGGCTGCGATTGAATCGCGATATCGCATATCGCGAAATCGGGGTTCCTGATGTCAAAATTCTTTGACATCTCCAACTCTCAATCCTCGAAACTCCGACATGGACAGGGATCAACGGTCCAGATTCAACCTCGATCTGACGGCTCAGATTAAGTCGCGATTTCGCATATCGCGATTATGCCCGCTTCTCCTTGTTCTTTAAACAGATCTGACGGTCCTCGTGCCGTCGGGAATTTTGGATGGGATCCAACGATTAGCGATGCTTCTCCTCCAAGCTTACACATCCTTCTTACTTGGAAGAATTTCGACTCTGCGCTAATTCCTCCCGAGCCTTCATTGTTCTTGTTTTTCGACTCTACGCTAATTCCTCCTGAGCCTTCATTGTTCCTGTTTGCCCATCGATGCACACTCTGATCCTGCCATCTTCACTATTGTACTTGCCATCAATGACAAGCATACGCTACCTGTTAAGCATTTGCCAACAATCTCCCCCTTTGGCATTGATGGCAACTCAGGCACCCAAATTCTTTTCTCCCCCTTTGACATCAATGTCAAAGAAGAGACATGCTCCCCCTGAGCTATTGCAGGAATTTTAGGAGGCTTTAAACATTCAAACAAGGCAAAACTCCCCCTAACAAGATGGACTTTTTAGGTGTGAAACGAAATGACACCTAGCTTCTGTCTGAGATATTCAAACGGTGTCTTGGCTAGGGGATTAGTAAAGATGTCTGCAATTTGTTCTGTAGTGGGAATGTAATGGACCTGAACAATCTAATTGGTGACCTGCTCTCTCGGAAAATGATATTTTATGGGAATATGTTTGGTCTTGGAGTGGAGGACAGGATTTTTGGACACACTGATGGCACTTGTATTATCACAATGAATTGGGATCGGTGCAGTATATTTTACCTCTAAGTCTACAAGTGTCTGAATCATCCATAATACCCATGTGCAACAGGTAGCAGCAGCAATGTACTCTGCCTCTGTGGTTGATAAGGAAATGGAACCTTGTTTTTTACTAAGCCAGGCTACTAAGGAGTTACCCAGGAAGAATGCTCCTCCACTGGTGCTTTTTCTCTCATCAACACAATTTGCCCAATCTACATCTGAATAAGCAGTCAATTGAAGACTTTGATTTCTGGGATACCACAGACCATAAGTCATTGTTTCTTTTAAGTACCTGAATATCCTTTTGACAGCTTGCAAATGACTCTGTTTAGGTGCAGCCTGATATCTTCCTACCATTCCTACAGCATGCATTATGTTTGGGCAAGAAGCTGTGATGTACAACAGGCTTCCTATCATTGATCGATATGAGCNACCATTCCTACAACATGCATTATGTTTGGGCAAGAAGCTGTGATGTACAACAGGCTTCCTATCATTGATCGATATGAGCTTTGATCAACATCAGGTGAATCATCATCCTTGCTTAATTTACATCCAGTGACCATAGGTGTACCCACAGGTTTAGAATCTTCCATTTGAAACCTTTTCAACATTTCTCTTAAATATTTTACTTGAGAAATGAAGATCCCATCGGGCCTCTGAGTAATTTGCAGACCAAGGAAAAATGGCAGTTCTCCTATCATAGACATTTCAAATTCAGACTCCATGGCAGAAGCAAACCATTGTACCAATGAATCTTTATTACATCCAAAGATGATGTCATCTACATAGACCAGTACGATGAGCAAATCATTATCCTCTGTCTTGATATACAGATTGTTGTCAGTTGTTCCTCTCTTGAACCCCTTGTCTTTGAGATACATATCTAGTCTGTGATACCAGGCTCAAGGGGCTTGTTTTAAACCATATAAAGCTTTCTTCAACTTGCATACTAAGTCAGGGTTATCAGACAATTTGAAACCCTTTGGTTGTTCCATATAGACTTCTTCACTTAAAT